>ONZH01018051.1:0-24640 GCA_900303285.1 Rhinella marina
TTGTCACTGCACTGTATAATATTAACGTAGTGTTTAGACGGCGGCTTTAGCTACCGCAAAGCACTCAATTTGCTCGCTGCACTGTATAATATATAACTGAGAAAAATAAACGTATTCCCTAGAATGACGGTAATGTACAGTACACTACATATATTGTTCACTGGACTGTAGTGTATATCACTGAGAGAAAAAAACGTATTCACTAGACTGCACTACAGATCCCAGCAAGTCAAGGTGCAGCAGCAAAAATGAGTACTGAGAGGGCTTTGGGCAAATTCTTTTGGGTCTGTGTGGACCACGTGCTGTCCCTTCTACCACCAGTGCACAGCGTGCATCCAAGATGGCGGTAGCTGCACTACAAGTCCCAGCCAGCAGCAGACTCCCCTCCCAAAAAAACGTGCTTGTAGCCCTTAGAAGGGTTGTTGGGTTCCTTGGGGATGATTCCTGCCTAACCAACATCTAAATTGAGGCCCTAACAGCGTGCAGCCAAGATGGGTTTGAGATTGCAGTCAAATGGCTTTGGATGAGCCTCCCAAAAAATTTTTTTGGGAATGTGTGAAGTCAACCCTCCGAAAAAAAAATATTTTTGTGTCTGTAGTTGACGCTCCGGAAAAATTGTTTGGAGAGAGGGCCTATAGGTGGCCCTCCGGAAACATTGTCTTAAAAGAGTGCCAGTTGGAACTCTAAAAAATTCCCTTTTGGGTCAGCGTTTGGCAATGAAGAAAAGGAGGAGGAGGAGGAGAGGAGAGGAATCGGATACATAAGGAAGCTTATTCTTTAGCTGCTTTCCCCCGGTGGAGATTTGCATTCCGGTAAAATCCAGGCTTTGTTCATTTTAATAAGCGTCAGCCTGTCAGCGCTGTCAGTTGACAGGCGTGTACGCTTATCGGTGATGACGCCACCAGCTGCACTGAATACCCGCTCTGACAACACGCTAGCGGCAGGGCAGGCCAGCACCTCCAAGGCGTACAGCGCCAGTTCAGGCCACGTGTCCAGCTTTGAAACCCAGTAGTTGTATGGGAGTGATCACACAGGACATTGGTATGGTCAGCAAGGTACTCCCTCACCATCTTTCTGTACAGCTCCCCCCTACTCTGCCTAGACTGGGGACAGGTGACAGTGTCTTGCTGGGGTGACATAAAACTGGCAAAGGCCTTGGAGAGCGTTCCCCTGCCAGTGCTGGACAAGCTGCCTGCTCGCCTCATCTCCCCCGCTACTTGGCCCACAGAACCATGCCCTCTGCCGCTAGCGGCGTCAGATGGGAAGGATTGTTTCAGCTTATGCACCAGGGCCTGTTGATATTAATTCACTCTCATACTCCTTTCCTCTACAGGGATGAGAGTGGAAAGGTTCAGCTTGTACCGTGGGTCCAGGAGAGTGAACACCCAGTAATTGGTGTTTGAAAAAATGCTTCTAACGCGAGGGTCACGGGATAGGCAGCCTAACATGAAGTCTGCCATGTGCGCCAGAGTCCCAGCACGCAAGAATTCCCTCTCCTCACTGGCCTGACTCTCCATTTCCTCCTCCTCCTCCTCCTCTTCAGCCCATACACGCTCAAGAGTTAAGAAGGACTGAGCATTGGTACCCTCTTCTATCTCGCCAACATTCTCCTCCTCATCCTCATCCCCCTCCTCCAATACGCGCTGAGAAACAGACCAGAGGGTGCTCTGGGTATCAAGCAATGTATCTTCTTCCCCCATCTCCTGTGACAAGCGCAAAGCTTCTGACTTCATGCTGAGCAGTGAGTTTTTCAACAGGCAAAGCAGCGGGATGGTGAGGCTGATAATAGCGGCATCGCCGCTGACCATCTGTGTTGACTCCTCAAAGTTGCTCAACACATGACAGATATCAGACATCCACGTCCACTCCTCATTGTAGACTTGAGGAAGCTGACTGACCTGACTACCAGTTCTGGTGGAAGTTGACATCTGGCAGTCTACAATCGCTCTGCGCTGCTGGTAAACTCTGGATAATATGTTTAATGTCGAATTCCATCTCGTGGGCAAATCGCACAACAGTCGGTGAGCTGGCAGTTGTAGGCGTCGCTGCGCTGCCCTGAGAGTGGCAGCATCTGTGGTTGACTTGCGGAAATGCGCACAGATGCGGCGCACCTTGGTGAGCAAATCTGACAAATTGGGGTATGTCTTGAGGAACCGCTGAACTATGAGATTGAACACGTGGGCCAGGCATGGCATATGTGTCAGTCTGCCGAGTTTCAGAGCCGCCACCAGGTTACGCCCGTTGTCACACACAACCATGCCTGGCTTGAGGTTCAGCGGTGCCAGCCACTGATCGGTCTGCGCCGTGATGCCCTGTAACAGCTTTTGGGCGGTGTGCCTTTTGTCACCTAAGCTCAGCAGTTTGAGCACCGCCTGCTGGCGCTTACCCATGGCACTGCTGCTGTGCCTAGAGCTACCGAATGAAGGCGCCGTGCCCACGGATGGTAATTCAGAGGAGGAGGGGTTGTAGGAAGAGGCATAGTACATATGAGAAACCGTGACCGAGGTAGGCCCCGCAATCCTCGGTGTGGGCAGTACATGAGCGGCCCCAGGGTCAGACTCGGTCCCAGCCTCCACCAAGTAAACCCAATGTGCCGTCAGTGAGATATAGTGTCCCTGCCCGGCAGCACTTGTCCACGTGTCCGTGGTTAGGTGGACCTCATCACTAACCGCGTTGGTCAGGGCACGGATGATGTTCTGTGACACGTGCTGGTGTAGAGCTGGGACGGCACATCGGGAAAAATAGTGGCGGCTGGGGAACAAGTACCGAGGGACAGCCACCGCCATCAGGTTGCAGAAAGCCTCAGTCTCTACCAGTCTATAGGGCAGCATCTCCAGGCTCAACAATTTGGAGATGTGGACGTTTAGGGCTTGGGCATGTGTATGGCTGGAATTGTATTTGCGCTTGCGCTCAAATGTCTGCTGCAAAGACAGCTGAACGCTGTGCTGGGACACATTGGTGGAGGTTGTGGAGGATCGTGGAGGTGAAGGGGTGCTTGTAGAGCGGGAGGCGCTCGTGCCGGGGTCCTGGGCGGGGGGTTGACTCGCCGAGCCAGCATGTGATACAGGGGAAGGGGCAGTGGTGTGACCCGCAGGCGGTGAACGGCCTTGGTTCCACTGAGTCAGGTGTTTAGCACTCATATGCCTGCGCATGCTGGTAGTGGTTAGGCTGGTAGCGGTGGCTCCCCTGCTGATCCTGGTGTGGCACAGGTTGCACACCACAGTCCGTCGGTCATCCTCACTTTCTTTAAAAAACCTCCAGACTTGCGAACATCTAGGCCTCGGCACGGGAGCTTGACTCCATGAAACAGTTGCTGATCTACCTGCTTTGGCCCTGCTTCTCCCTCTGGCCACCCCACTGCCTCTTCCAACCTGTTCTGGTGCTGCACTTGCCTCCCTCTCAGAAGCACTGTCTTGAGTTGGATTACCAACGCAGCTTGGGTCAGTCACCTCATCATCCACCAGCTCTTCCTCCGATTCCTCACTCTGCTCCCCCCTCGGACTTACTGCCCTAACAACAACGTCACTGTCTGACAACCGTGTCTCATCATCATCATACTCATCCGACACCTCTTCACGCACTACTTGCACTAAGTCCACACTCTCATCACATCACTAAGTCCACTCATCTCATCACCCACAGACTGTGAAAGTTCTAAATTTTGGGCATCGGGACAGAGCAACTGCTCAGGTTGCTGTTGAGCAGTGGTTTGTGTCTCTGGGTAGGGTCCTGAAAAGAGTTCCTGTGAGTATGCCTGATCTGAATCCATACTTTCTGTGGGGGGGCAGGCTTGGGGGAAGGAGGTTGAGCTAGAGGAGACAGAGGTCTACTCCCTTGGCTAGCGTGGGTGGACTGCGTGGAAGACTGGGTGGTGGATAAATTACTTGACGCATTGTCCGCGTTCCACGTCATCACCTGTTCGCACTGTTGTGGTTTCAATAGTGGTGTACCACGTGACCCAGTAAGTTGCGAGATTAAGCTAGGGAGCGAAACTCTGCGGTGTTCCACTGCTCCCTCATCAGCATGTACAGTGTCACCCTGCCCAGGACCACGGCCTCTGCCCCCTACACTACTTGAATGCCCACACCCATGCCCTCGTCCTCGACCCTTAGCCTTTGGGTTCAACATTTTGTATATTCACCAAACTGTCGAGTTAATATCTGAGGCCAAAACCGTATTCAGTAGACAGTAGAATTACTATCTGAGGCAAAGAAATGTTGTCTTTAGACTCCAGCTATTGCACCGCAAACCACTCAATTTTGCTCTGGACTGTAGTTTATATAACTGAGAATAAAAACGTATTCTCTAGACTGCGGCTAGTGTATCACACACCTCACAATTGTTCACTGGACTGTAGTTTATATAATTGAGTGAAAAAAATTATTCTCTAGACTGAGGCAAGTGTATCACACACCTCACAATTGTTCACTGGACTGTAGTTTATATAATTGAGTGAAAAAAATAATTCTCTAGACTGCGGCTTGTGTATCACACACCTCACAATTGTTCACTGGACTGTAGTTTATATAATTGAGTGAAAAAAATTATTCTCTAGACTGCGGCTTGTGTATCGCACACCTCACAATTGTTCACTGGACTGTAGTTTATATCATTGAGTGAAAAAAATTATTCTCTAGACTGCGGCTTGTGTATCGCACACCTCACAATTGTTCACTGGACTGTAGTTTATATAATTGAGTGAAAAAAATTATTCTCTAGACTGAGGCAAGTGTATCACACACCTCACAATTGTTCACTGGACTGTAGTTTATATAATTGAGTGAAAAAAATTATTCTCTAGACTGAGGCAAGTGTATCACACACCTCACAATTGTTCACTGGACTGTAGTTTATATAATTGAGTGAAAAAAACTTATTTTATAGACTGACGCTGCTGTACAGCACACCTCACAATTGTTCAGTGGAAAGTAGTTTATATAACTGAGTGACAAAATGTATTCCCTAGACACTATAGATTCCCTATGCACTACAGATCCCAGCAAGCCAAGGTACAGCAGCAGCAAAAATGAGTACTGAGAGGACTTTGGGCAATTCCATTGGGGTCTGTGTGGACCATGTGCTGTCCCCTTTCTGCCACCAGTGCACAGTGTGCTGCCAAGATGGCGGTAGCTGCACTACAAGTCCCAGCCAGCAGCCGAGAGGAGGACAAAAAAAATGTCGTTGTAGCCCTTAGAAGGAGCGTTGGGTTCTTTGTGGATGATTCCTGCCTAACCACATTCTAATTTCACGCCCTAACAGTGTGCAGCCAAGATGGCGTTAGCTGCACTACAAGTCAAAGCCAGCAGCCAGGAGGAGACCCCCAAAAAAGTGCTTGTAGCCCTTAGAAGGGCTGTTGGGTTCTTTGTGGGTGATTCCTGCCTAACCAACAACTAAATTCAGGCCCTAACACTCTCCCTGACAGACAGCAGCTCTATCCCTAATCTCATGCAGACGGCGTATGACGCGAGCAGCGCGGGACCAGATTCTTGTATTCCCAGGTCATCTGATCTGGCCAGCCAATCCCTGCTATCGACTTGTAGGGGCCCCACGTGATGCTAGGAGGTACCAAAGACTCTCCTGCATGTTGATTGGCTGAAAAAAGGCGGCTAACATGCAGGAAGAGGAAGTTGCCATTTCCTCGAGGATCGCGATATGCTCGTCCGAGTAGCGAGCATATGCGAATACCCTAATGCTCGAACAAGCACCAAGCTCGGACGAGCATGTTCTCTCATCTCTAGTAGTGAAATAAAAAAGCATAACCTTGAAAGAAACAATACGCTGCTGGGATTCTTCCTTTCATACTTTTTTTTCAGTTTAACACAATAAAAGCATTTTTTATAACAAATAAAATCATGTTCTAGTGTCTCCATAATCTAAAAGACCATAGTTTTTTTTTTTTTTAATTTTTTGGGCGATTGTCTTATGTAAGGGCTCATTTTTTGCAGAATGAGAAGACGGTTTGATTGGTACTATTTTGGGGTACATATGACTATGACCATATTTACTTGGTACACTTGGTATTACATTTTTTGTGATGTAAGATGACAAAAAAATGGTTGTTGTAGCACAAGTTCAGGTGACGGGAAGGATCATGTGATATTTTTATAGAGCTGGTCATTACAGATGTGGCAATACCAATGTGACAAAATCCACACCTCTCAGCCCACCTGACATTAACTATGTAGAGCCTATGCTATGCGGTTACGTCACTGGTTACCAAGATGTGACATTACGTAAGGTCAACTTTGCACGGTTTACACAGACACCTCCTGTCCACACAGGTACAGGGAGGCCCAGGAAATGAGAGGGGGGGGTCCGCGCACCTCCAGCGTAACACAACACTGACTCACAACCTTAAAAAGCTGAGAGAGCCTTTTCACTGCCCCAGTGAAACAGAGCTTTCTTAGCTTGGTAGAATGCCACCAGTTCCTCATTTAATATAAGCCCGGTCTGCTAGCGGGATTATATCGCAGCAGGAACCACCCCCAGGGAAGCTATGATTATGCCGAAACACAGACGTGGGGATTCATGATCGAGTTACAAGAACAGCACAAGATTAAGTTATATATTTAATTGTCTTAAGGGCACTCTAGATATAATTATATACACAGAGATTGGCTACAGTGGTCTGATATGCAAATACAGGTGGTATCATTCAACAGAATTGAACAGAGCAATAGTCAGTTACCAGGTGGATGAGTAGTCCATTAAGATGAGTTCTGGGTTGCTATAAGTCCTGGCTGCAGTCACATGGGGGCAGTGATGTCAGCAGTTGGTCCAAGGTCCCTCCAAACACATGCTATTTGTGACCCCCTTTCAGAGTAAGAAACTGGCCTCTGTCTGGTGTGGACTTTTCACATGGAGCCGGCCACTCCCCTCCCTCCCTCTGTGAGGAGTTCATCCTCCCTTCCCAGTTTTGGCAGCCAAAAGACTCACAAAACCCATTATGGCCCATAGCTGCAGACCAGAAGGTCACAGGGAAATGGTTCTGGTACCAATGGATCCGTCTGGGTTCTGGCTACAGTGGGAGACCAAACATCACACATTTATCAGGTTCCTGCTTGGAGATCTACGTATCTCTGCTTCCTGACATGTTATCATTAATTTATCAACATTGGCATGTCCCTCTCAGCCCCTGTGTTGTGAATACATAACTGGTTTATGTCTGTGATGGACATGCAATTCATAATTCCATATGAACCCCTGGTTCCGTGCTGTGTGGAATCTGGCTATCAAGGTGACGGCCCCCTGCTAAAGGGGTCTTCCTGAGTGAGGACGGCCTCCATGCCGTCTGATCGATGTGTGATATGTACACATGTGGCCTGCTTTGAAGACAGGACCCCTGCAGTGTTTACTCCATGTGCTAGTTTTTTATGGCTAAGATTTAGATCATGGCTAACATTGATTATAATTCCACATTCCTCACAACCTAATACATCTCTTTTTCTTCTTGTTTTCAATTTTATGTGTTCTATTATGATAAAGGGGCTTTTTTTGTACTTGAAACATTTTTCATCATGAAAAACACTTTTTTTTATTTTTTATTCAGTCAGATAATGACTCCACCAGCATAATTGCGATCTGTGACCACCCTGTGTTTACATTGCAGTGCAAAGCTCACAGGGTCTCTTCTTCCCCTCCCAGTTCGAACATCACAATTTCAAGTAGGGCCCCATTAGTATGCATGTAAGTCAGCAGGAGCCTCCTTCCAGTACATAGACTTTTATTAAAGAATTTATTTAACAGGATTTGAACTCTAGACCTTTGCAAGGTAGTCAGAAGAGTTACCATTACACAATACCCCAGCTCAGGTACAAAAGTTAAATTTTCTGTGCTTAAAAAGTTATTTTGTTCACAGGCATACCAGTACCAATCACCATAAATAATGTGTTCACAGTATTGTATAGTTTATTATCATTATATGGATACTAAATACTGTCTTGTGATGTTTCATACTAATGATGTTACAAACACTTTAACCCTTTGAGCCCCGGAGATTTTTACGGTTTTGCGTTTTGAGCTCCTTGCCTTGATACAGCCATAACTTTTTTTATTTTTCTGTTCACATAGCTGTATGATGGCTTTTTTTGTGGGACAAGTTGTACTTTCCAACACCACCATTTAATATTGCGTATGGTGTAGTGGGAAGCGGGAAAAAAATTCCAAATCGGGTGAAATTGCAAAAAAACCCACAATTCTGCCACAGTTTTATGGGATTTTTATTTACGGCATATGATGTGCGTTAAAACTGACCAGTTACTTTCATTCTACTGGTCAGTACGTATCCGTCAATACCTAATATGTATAGTTTTTCTTTCATTTTGATAGTGCTAAAAAAATTATAAAGTTGGACTTTTTTTTTCCAGTTCTTGACCCCTATAACTTTTTGAGTGTTTTTTGTGTATGGGGGCTAATTTTTAGCAGGGCGATCTGAACTTTTTGTTGATACCATTCTGGGGTGTGTATGACTTTTCGATCGCTTTTTATTTAATTTTTTTTTATTTTTTTTTTTAAAGCGACAAAAAATGGCAAATCGGCCATTTTGACGTTTTTTTCCGTTTAGTTTTTTTCCATATGTGAAATATTTTTTTTTTAATTTTTATAATATGGCCATTTTGCACACGGCGATACCCATGATGTGTATTTTTTAAATTTTTTTAATACTTTTATTTTTATTTTCGGGAAAGGGGGGTGATTTGAACTTTTACGTTTTTTTTTAAACTTTATTCTTTTTTAATACTTTTTTATAGTTCCCATAGGGAACTATAACTAGCAATCATTTGATTGCTTATATCATAGACTCCAATGCACTTACATTGGAGTCTATGAGGATTTCAATGCTTTCCTATGGAGCCCTATTACAGGCAAGGGCTCCATAGGAAAGCCTATGCAGCAGCCTCCTGTCATTGACTATGACATGGGCTGCTGCAGGCACGCCCCGGCTCCTCCGATCGCCACACGGGGGAGCCGGAGCAACACTGGAAGCGTACGCTTCCGGTGTTTGCCGCCTTCGGGTGCCAGGATCAGGCTTGACCGCGGCAACCGAGGGGTTAAATGTCCGCAATCGGCATTAGTGCCGGTCACGGACATTAGCGACGGGTGCCTGCTAGTAGGATATGCAGGTCACCCGCGGCCATCACGCCCGCTCCGTGCAGGAGCTGGCACAATCTTTAAACACACGCCCAGCGCTGTACTATTACGGCGCTGGGCGTGAAGGGGTGAATGGTGTTTGCTTTGTTATTTTTGTTAGTAACAATAACTTTGCAGAAAATTGTAACTTTTACCAAAGAAGAAAACAGTAAAAATTCTATATTCCTCTTATTTTACAGGTGCCAGTGAGGTTTGCAATCCAGACCTTCTGCACTGTAAATTAGCTGCTTTACCCACTACTCCATAGAAGACGCCTGCTGAAAAAGTGTGATTTTTTTATGGTTAATAGTATTGCTGTTTCCTTTTTTATTATCAAAAATAAGTATTACTCATAATAACTCACATAATATAGTGAACATTTTTTTCATGGTAATTGTTAAACAATGTAAATGTCCTGCTCAATCTGGATTGAGCAGGACACATTTGGAGGCTAGCTTTCTCCACTTAGGTCTGTAGACACCTGTTTATGCTATTTACCTGTCCAGGACACACAAGAGACACTCTATCTTCTGCAATGTAGGACCTTTCATTGTGCAGGCTTCTTCAGCTGTCTCCTGTGCTTTGGTTCTAGCTCTTTTCGACAGACACACAGCACAAAGACACTGTAGCAGGCTCTGCAAGCTGGGTGAGTGCAGCTTCTCACCCAGTTTTTTCTAGTTTTTCTCCCGCTACTGACAGATGTGACACACTTTTTTGACAGTATCTTTTGTACTACCTAATACTTCAACCCTTATGTCTAATAGTTGTAACTAGCGTGAATTGATTGTAAAATTCAATATGAATTTTCCAAAAAGTACAGGTTTGAAAGAATTCATTTATTTTGGGAGAATCGAAAGAGAGAGTGAGAGTGAGAAGAGTAAAGCAAGAGAAGTTTTCCAGCCAGTGAGGGCACTTGTGATTCGGGTCAAATCTATTTGTACCTGAATCAAATCAGACAACCGATTTGGCGGATTTGGATCAGAATCACATTTTAAGAAATTCACTCATCTCTAGTGACAAAAGTTTGCAAATACAAAATTTAAATATATTAAAGTTACAAGCAGTAACATCACATAAATCCTAAAATGTTTGTATTGTTTCAGTGTACTTTGTTTTCAAATATGATGGTGCTAGTTAACAACAAATACAGTATGTTCATAGCTATTCAATAAAACATTGCTGCATCATTTAAAATCCTAAGGTGCTCCCTGGGAATATTGCAGAATTTTGCCCTCTAGTTCAACTGATTCCAAGTTTTTTATTACTTGCTGCAGGCTATCAGTGACTATAACTGCTCAATGTCCAATAACCTTAATTAGTAAAGAAAATATAGATGTGACAGCCTGGAAAAGGTCTTGACCTAGTCCAGTGAATCTTAACTACGTATAAAGGTATTAGTAGAGGTTTTGTAAACTATCATCTGTTTTCTTTGTTTAGTTCATGTACCTCTTAAATCCTTAAAGGCAGAGCAAATTTTAGTCTTATGGGCCATTAGAAGTTATTTTTTATGTGATAAATTCCAGATTAGGATGAGCCATTTTCTTGAAATTCATTTATGGATATCTGGCTTGGCTGCATGCGCTCATTAAATCCCAAGTTTTGTTGGAAAGTCAGATAAGTCAGATCTTGACTCATAGGGAACCACTAACAGGTGGCGCTGGCAAGATATTGACTTATAGGATAGCTGCCTTACATCTGGTGACATTAGAGGCAGAGCTTGTTAAGAACTCATTTGGATCCCTTTCTCCCCAGAATTCCAGAGGAGCATGTTTGGCGTTTAAGTCTCCTCACACAGATTAAGGCACTCTTCCTAAGGAGTGACAGTATCCCCCCAAATCATATCTTTCTTGGGAGATACTTCTTTGCAAGCTCTTTAATGTAAGATAGCACTAGTCATTAGTGTCAGAGTGACAGTGACATATATATCTATGGGCAAACTCATGATTGATGGTGTTAAAGTGGTCTGTTTAAAACCATACTGTACTGTTGGATTTTTTATGCGTTTTAAAATGTAAAAAAAGTTCCAAAAACTGTCCCTTATTGGGGGCAATTGCTTGAAGGTGTTTAAACACACAACTAGAAGTATCAGAAAAAGCAGTAGCTTGTTCTAAACAAAAGTCTAAAACTGGACATAACATTGTTTTGGTTGCATTTTTTAGGGAAATAGCAGTACATTGTGGATTTGGAACCTCATGGATAAGGCAGGGGATTGCAGCTGTGTAGAGGAAATAGTTGTGGCAGCAGTAGCAGCAAAGTATGGAATCTAACAGTCAACATAGGAAATTTGTGACAGTGTATAGGTAGTAGTCAGTAATAGCGGCAGCTGTACAGTATGGAACATGACGTTTAGAATATACAGTATGTAGCATATGTATGCAATGGCATATCTATACATTGGACTCAGCAAGAAGTGTGTGAAAATTCTCCCAGATCCATGCCTCATTCATTTTCACAAATGTGATGTTTTGTACACTTGCAGAGGACAATTTTGTATGCTTTGGTGTGATGACACCACCTGCCATGCTGAATACCCTCTCTGACAGTACACTGGAGGCTGGACAAGACAGTACACAAATAGCAAAGTGAGCCAGTTCCAGGCCACTGTTCCAATATGCCTGCTCAAAAGTTTATGGGATCAGGGAACAGAGTATATGCTGATAAAATGGCACAATCCAGGTAGGATTGAAATGGCATGTTTGGTGGTTCCTATCTACGAACTGCGGTGGTTGATCATGGCCGGTGCCATTTTTTTCATCATCATCCTCAGTCTTATCCTCCAGCCATTCTTTCGAAAACTTCATGTCCCCCTGCACTACAAACTCCTCCACTTTCTCCTCCCATTATAGCTTCTTATCCTACTCCTACACTTCCTTATCCATGTGACTCCATTCATGCAGGTCCCCAACAGCCTTAATGTGGCGGACAATATTTGGAAGCTGTTCTTCTTTCACCATTGCTTGTTGCATCAGCATGCTCTATTATAAATATCAGGGTTATGACATTGTTTATTCTGTTGTGGTTCCTACTCACAAATCTGGTAGCCTCATCAAAGTCCTGAATATGCGACACGTTTCCCTAATTAGCTGTAGCTGCCTGAGCTTAAATGATGTAATCATTGACCACTTTACATTGATGTTTCAGCATATGCAAGGTGGAATTCCAGTGAGTTGGAACATTGCGGATCAAGCTGTGCAATGGAAAACAGTTTTGTACTAAAAGTCCAGGAGGGTATTCTTAGTCACATAAGGAACAGCTGAAATGCATAGACACTCTCCTGGACATAGCTTCCGACTTCTGCAAGCCACAATACTTTTTCAAAAAACGTGGCGCCACTAAATTTATCACGTGTACTTACATGTGTTATTTCCCCCAAATGCCACAAAGTTACTACCATTGTCGCTTACCACTTGATGTGGTTGGTGGCGAGACATCCAGATTTAAATTTTCTGTTCCATGCAGATTAGCAACTGATATGCTGTTTGCCTTTTTCTTGACCAGGCTCATCAGTTTTTAGATAGCATGGTTATGCTGCAGTTTACAAATATGAAAGGAGGAAGGTAGAGAGGAAGCAGCACTCTGCCCTTTTTCTGTTGAGGACAGGAGGAAGTCCATTGAGATGGATGTGGAAGGGGGAGGTGAATAAGTGCCTGGTGTGAAAACCAGATCAGCACAAAAATAGAGATATTAATAGAACCTATCCTTGTTTCTGTGGTGCTGCATTGCTGCTACCATGCAAAACATTGACTCAGTGGGCTTTGAGAGAAAAGTACTGTCCCTGGCTATAACAGCAGCTCCATGTGTCCATGGTGGCATGCACTTTGCAGCACAGTAACAATTGCAAGGGGTGGCTCACCTTTTCCAACACAGAAGAATACAAGGCAGAGATGGCTTTTTTTTTTTTTTTTTTTTAGAAATAATAGAAGACAATAATTTTTAAAGAATTTTAGTGAACACAATGTAGAACATGAAGACAAAAGAATTTTAAACTTAATTAAAAGAGTATGGAACGTGAATACAATACATATCTCATGATGATTAGAGATGATCGAATCGGGCGAAGTGGAATTCAATCCGAATTTCAGGAGTTATTCGATTTGCACCGATTTAGAATTTCCTGACGATTCGTGGTGACAAATCTTTTTTTTTTTTTTTTTTTTTCTTTCACTAAAATGGTGGCTGCACATGTTTGGACATGGAGAAAGGAACATGAGGGAGGGATCACCCACAATGCCATGCATGCAGCCTATCAAGTGTTACAAAACCTCCTGAAAAGTACAAATTTCTAAATAGAAGTGTAGGGAAAGCATAGGAATTGAAATATTGAAGCAGAACATGCTTCTATTGGGGTGTTTTGAGACAGTGTGAGATCTGGAAAGAATTGCAACCACAGGTTAATAGGAAAAATCATATTACACCTTGGTTTCAGTGACTGGGATTATAAAAATCTGCACATGTCAGGTTTGCCTCTGTAATTCTGGTTATTGGGGTTTTGTTAACCCTTGTGTGCTGTAGTTACATTTAGTACAGCACTTTTTTGTGGTTTTAGTGTTGGGGCTTATTAGCTGTGTTGAAGTGGGACAATGGCAGCCCTTTGTAGAGTGTATTATTCTCAAGAAAAAGAGTTTTAGTAGGCGTACAGTGCCAAAGTTCTGTATTTTAAAAGCTACTGGCATTTACTGCTGTTCCCTAAAAAATGTATTATTCGCTCCATGTTGAAGTGAGACAATTACAGCCCGTTGTAGAGTGCATTATTCTCAAGAAAAAGAGTTTTCCTAGGCGTACAGCGACAAAGTTCTATCAGCTATTAATGTTTTAAAAAAACATATTATTCGCTCCGTGTTGAAGTGAGACAATTACAGGCCGTTGTAGCGTATATTATTCTCAAGAAAAAGAGTTTTACTAGGTGTACAACGCCAAAGTTCTATCTAGTAAAGTGTTCTACCAGCTATTAGTGTTTTAAAAAAACGTATTATTCGCTCCGTGTTGAGCTGGGACAATTACAGCCTGTTGTAGCGTGTATTATTCTCAAGAAAAAGATTATTACTAGGCGTATAGCGCCAAAGTTCTATATTTTAAAAGCTACTGGCATTTATTGCAGTTGCCCAAAAAACGTATTATTCGCTCCGTGTTGAAGTGAGACAATTATAGCCCGTTGTAGCGTGTATTATTCTCAAGAAAAAGAGTTTTACTAGGCATACAGTACCAAAGTTCTATCTAGTAAAGTGTTCTACTAGCTATTAGTGTTGCAAAAAAACATATTATTCGCTCGGTGCTGAAGTGGGAGAATTACAGCCCTTTGTAGCTTGTTTTAATTTAATTTTTATTTATTTATTTGATCTAACAGCATGTCAGACAGAGAAGTGACAGACACTGCACAGGGGAGTGGCAGAATGTTTCTGGCGCAGGACGCAGCACAGTAAGGGGGCGTTGCAACAGGGGTCACTTTGAGAGGCCTGAGTTCACGGTGTTATCTAGAGGTCGTGTCTTGAATAGAAACCCAGCGGTTCTTGGGTGGTTGACTCGGTCAAAGGACATCAGACACCCCCAGCCACATTAACATGGTGGCAGCAGCAGCATGACATCAGCACCCTGCCACCCGTCATTGAAGGTCCGCCGGACTAATGGGCAGCCAAACTAGATTTGATCAAACAGCATGTCAGGCAGAGAAGTGACAGGCCCTGCATAGGGGAGTGGCAGAGGCCTAAATGTTTCTGGGGCAGGCACAGGTCGCAGCAGAGTAAGGGGGTGTGGCAGCAGGGGTAGCATTGAGAGGCCAGAGCTCCCAGTGTCATCTAGCCATCGGGTGTTGACCAGCAACCCAGCAGTTCTTAAATGGTTGACTCTGTCTTAGACTTCGTCCCAAATGACTTCAGAAACCCCCAGTCAAGAATCGGTGGGTTCGTCAGACACACCCCTTAGTTAGCATGGCCCGGGAGCAGGCCCTGTGTGCTTACCTGTCCTCAACCTGCCTCTGGCCTTTTCTGTTCCCTCAGCCAGAGAAGCAATGTATGCTGTCGGCTCAGCTCCACTTTACAGCGAGGACGAACTACTGTAGGAGGGTCAGTGCAGTGTCCGGGTTTGGGGTGGTCCCAACGCTATGCTGGGTCCCCTGGACACCATCGAGGTGTCACCACGTGTTGCTGCTCTCCGGAAAGAATGGTAAGGCGTGGTGCACCCCAATGGGAAATAAGTCCAGAGAGACAGGGTCTGCAGTAACTAGGGTGCTTCTTTACTGGAGGGATTCAGGTACAGCGTATCCCCGTCTCAGCATCTTCTTCTGGTCCTTCAGTAGTCCGGCAGATTCTCCTCTCCAAGCACTGGTCCCTAACTGCAACACTAGGGGCTCTGACTGCACTCCTTATATACAGTTTTGCTAGACTAGAACCTTCTAGTGGGAGGGGTGGAGTGGAGAAGCTCAGCACAAACAGGTACAATGTTTCAGTTCAATGGCAATGACACAGCAGATGTTCCTCACAAAAACAAGTTTTCAGACATAACAACATAGCTAAAACCAGACATTTAAAAGGTTGGGATGTCTGCTTTTTGGTGGTAAACAAGTCTGGGTTTTTCCCTCAAAAACATGGTGGTAAACAAGTCTGGGTTTTTCCCTCTAAAACATGGTGGTAAACAAGTCTGGGTTTTTCCCTCCAAAAAAGGTGGTAAACAAGTCTGTAAAACCTTATGGCAGCTATGGAAAATTACCAGCTTCTCAATCTAAGCCCCAACAGTCTCTCAGTATTCATTTAACCCTTTCCACATAGCCATTTAAGTACAGTGATAATGAACAGAATATATATCAAAACACATATAAAATGCAGTTACACAGTATTAAAGAGTGCACGTTAACCCTTTTAGGTTAAATAAATTAAGACGTTTTAACTTTGCATAGGGAAAATAGACAAATGTCCAAATTTCAAAGTGCTCCTACCTTCAGGGCACTGCATCAGCAGCTACTGGAGGACAGTCAGCAGCAGCATCATCCGCAGCATCAACCAGTAGCGCCCAACAGATTTTAGGCAGTCATGGCTCCACCGCCTCAGCCGAAGGGAGCTGTCTGTCCTTCCCATCATCTGATGCTCCTGCTCCTCCTCCTACTCCTCGTCAGTCATTCAGTCAGCAATCGATCAATGAAGCCATTGCCAAGAGACAGCAGTATGCATGTACACATCAAACGGCGCAGAAGCTGAATGTGCTCCTGGCCAAGTTGCTGGTGCTGCAGTCCCTCCCTTTCCAAGTGGTGGACTCTGAACCTTTCAGAGAACTGATGGCTTGTGCCAAGCCGAGGTGTAGAGTTCCAAGCTGTCATTTCTTTGCCAAACAGGCAGTACCAGCCCTGCACAAATATGTAGAATAGAAGGTGGGCCACATGTAGAACAGAAGGTGTCCTTTATGGCCCACTTGGTAAATGTGGTTCCTGCACAGCCACACCAGCAACTTGGCCAGGCAATGCCGCTTCCGCCTCCACATTTTCATGCCGTCGCTCCTGCGACAATGTCGGCCTCCTCACCCTCCACCATGTCCTCAGCCTCCACTGCAGGGACAATTCACAGTGCCCAGCATACCACATGTGCAGGGCACGGCGGTGTCACATGGTTCTACACCTTGTTTGCCTGGGCGAACGGAGTCACACAGGGGAGGAAGTGCTCTGCATCATACATCAAGAAATCCAATCCTGGCTTTCCCCGCGACAACTCAAAATGGGAACAATGGTGAACAGAAACCGGAAGGACATGGTGTCTGCGCTGTGTCAAGGAGGGCTGTGCCATGTGTCCTGCATGGTGCACATGTTCAATCTGGTTGTCAAGCGGTTCCTAAAGTCTTCTACCCATCTGCAAGACATCCTAAAAATGGCCCGGAAACTTTGCATGCACTTCAGCCACTCCTACACTGCCAAGCACACCCTCCTTGAGCTGCAGCGGCAGAACGGCGTCCCCCAACATAGCTGATATGTGACATTTCCACCCGTTGGAATTACACCCTCCATATGTTGGACCGACTGTACGAACAGAGAAAGGCCATAATCGATTTCTTGATGATTCAAGCGGTCAGAGGTACTCCCCTGTGTAACTTCGATGTCAGCCAGTGGCAGCTCATGCGTGACACCTGCCGGTTGCTCGTGCCCTTTGAGGAGGCCACTTTATTTGTCAGTCGCCAGGACTACGGGATGAACAACGTCATTCCACTCATTCATATCCTGGAAAATATGCTGTTAAATCTGGCTGGTCAGGGGACAGGAGATGTGGCGACTACATCTCACGGCCACATGAGCCCTTTGGGGGCTGAACTGGAGGAGGAGGAGGACATTGGAGCACAAAGAATGCCTAGAGAAATGGGTAGTTTCTCTGCCCAGGTGACAGGAGAGGGGGAGCAGCAGGAGTAGCCAGCGGAGCTACGGGCGATGAGGAAGAGGAGGCAGAGGACCCAGACACACTGTGGCAGTATGCAGTGGAGATGGAGGCAGGAAGTCCCTCCGAGTCACTTGCGCAAATGGCCCGATGCATGTTCACTTGCTTACATAGTGAGAGCCGAATTGTCACCATTCGGCAGAGGGATGACTACTGGCTCTCCACCCTATTAGACCCTTGCTACCGGTCCAAAATGGGGGCTTTTTTTACACCCGCTGAGAGAGAGGACAAACTGAACTACTATAGAGACATCCTATGTAGTCATTTGGCCGCAGCCTATCTGCGCCATTTTACTTCCTCTCGCAGGTCTGACCGGGGGGGCCCTCTGCGCTCACGTTCCACTGCCATGGCTGCTGGGGGGGGTAAGGGTGGCAGTAGCAGTACCAGCTCCATCAACAGCAGCTTGAGTCTAAGGTCGCTGATGAGCAGCTTTCTTCACCCGCATAGTGAAGAAACTACTCACCAGCAGCATCAGCTAGACCTGGAGGAGGACCTGAAACAGCAGGTGGTGGCATACTTGGTCAGCACCCTGCCACACGTCATAGAAGATCCGCTGGACTACTGGGCAGCCAAACTAGATTTGTGGCCGCACTTGGCCAAGTTTGCTCTGGAATAGCTGTCCTGCTCGGCCAGTAGTGTGGCATCAGAGCGGGTGTTTAGTGCGTCGGGGGCCATAATTACACCAAGGAAAACTCGCCTGTCCACCCAAAATGTGGAGAGACTCACCTTTGTCAAGATGAATCAGGCGTGGATCAGCCAGGATTTCCAACCACCAACGCCTGATACATCAGATTAGATCATTCATGCTGTTTTTTGACTGTTTCTTCTGGCTACCTGCCTCACCAAATACTCTGATGCTGCCACACGCCTGATGCCACACACCTGATGCTCCTTACACCCACCATCATCAGCGGGTAGTGTTATTGCCACCCATCTCCCCACTGTCAGGACCAGCAGTGCTGTGGGTCTCCTTGCCTGCATTGCTGGTCCATCCACTTCTATTATTTGATATATGTGCAGGGGAGCCGGTCCTGGTTTTCCGCCTGACTCCTCTGCCTTGCTGTTTTATGTTTTGTGTGTCATCAAGCAGGTGCTAGGCTCTGCCTCTTACCCTGTGTTCTATTTGTTGCCTGGTGTGGCTGTCAGTCTCCCTGCACCTATCTGGTATTAGGACGGAGCTCTGGCAGCATTTAGGCCTGCCATTTCCACCCCTTAGTTGCCAGTGTTTGGTTTTTCCTGCACCAGCGAACTCCTGCATTTATTGCCTGCTGTTGATATCCTGCTGTGTTCTGACCTCGCCTTCGTCTCATCCTTTCGTGCTTCGTGACCTCCTGTGATTGACCCCTGCTTCGTTCCTGGACTCCGTTCTGATATATCCTCTGTACCGCATACCTCCTGGTTGACCTCCGCTTGCTTTTGCTGTTGGCCTGTTACTCGGACGTTTCTTCCCGATGTTACTCGGACTGTTGATTTCCTTGTGTTCTCTGTTGTTTGTTTTTGTCTTAGGCCCCTCCTCCCTATTCAGGTTAGGGACTGCCGTCTGGTTGTCCGCTAGGGCCTAGCCTTGTTGAGGCAAGTAGGCAGGGACAGGGGATTTGGGGTGAGATAGGGGTTGCCCATATCCCCTGCCTGACACCCACACTGTCGTCGTGTCACTCTATAGTCTGCTGATGCTGCTACTGCCTCCATAATGTCATCGTACCATTCTGTAGTCTGCCCATGCTGTTGCTGCTACTACTACTTCTGCCTCCATAATGTCATCGTACTAATCTGTTGCCTAGAAATTGTACTTACTGACATGTGATATTTGCTCGCTGGGCCTGTGACTCGGAAATTGTACTTATAGACATTTGAGATTTTGGTAACACGGAAATTGTACTTACTGACATGTAATATTTGCTCACTGGGCCTCTGACTCGGAAATTGTACTTACAGACACTGATATTTGCTTAGTGGGCCTGTGACTCGTAAATTGTACTTACAGACATTTGAGATTTTGGTGACACAGAAATTGTACTTACTGACATGTGATATTTGCTCAGTGGGCCTGTGGCTCGGAAATTGTACTTACTGACACTTTCAATCTTGTTGGGCCACTCTGTGACCTCCTAATTCTGCTACTACGGTTGCTGCCACTTCCACACTCTGTCATTGTGCCACTGTGTGGCCTCATAATGCTACAGCTACTGCCACTGCCTCCTCTACACTGTCGTCATGCAACTCTGTCAGACCTTCTACAGTCTCAGGCAGGTCAAGTTGACAACAGTTGACACTTGTTCTATGTCAATTCCTCTGGCACAGACATTAGTGGTCATGAGAACTTTTACCTTCCACACTCTGTCAAAATTTTACTACTGCTGCTAACACTTCCACACTGTCATTGTGCCACTCTGTGGCCTCATAATTTTACTACTGCTGCTGCCACTTCCACACTGTCTATGTGCCACTGTGTGACCTCGTAATTCTGCACTACTGTCAATTGCAGTCTTTGCATTGGGCCTGTCTGTGACTGCAAAATTCTACTGACTGAAGTTTTCATTCTTGTCTGGCCACTCTGTCGTTGTGCCAGTGACCTCGTAATTCTGCTACTACTACTGCTGCCACTTCTACACTCTGTCATTGTGCCACTCTGTAGCTTCCAAATTCTACTTCTGCTGCCACTGCCTCCATTGTGCCACTCTGTCAGACCTTGTACAGTCACAGGCAGGTAAAACTTGACAACGGTTGACACTTCTTCTACGTCAATTCCTCGGGCACAGACATTAGTGGTCATGAGTAATTTTTCCTTCCCATCTCTGTATTCGTACCACTCTGGCCTCATAATTCTACTACTACTGCTGCCACTTCCACACTCTGTTGTTGCACCACTCTGTGGCCTCAAAATTCTACTGCTGCTGCCACTTCCACGGTCTGTCATTGTGCCACTCTGTGGCCTTAAAATTTTACTACTGCTGCCACTTCCACACTCTGTCATTGTGCCACTGTGTGGCCTCATAATGCTACAGCTACTGCCACTGCCTCCTCTACACTGTCGTCATACCACTGTGTCAGACCTTCTACAGTCTCAAGCAGGTCAAGTTGACAATGGTTAACACTTGTTCTACGTCAATTCCTCTGGTACAGACATTAGTGGTCATGATAACTTTTACCTTCCCATCTCTGTCATCGTACCACCCTGGACTCAAAATTCTACTCCTGCTGACACTTCCACACTCTGTCATTGTGCCACTCTTTGGCCTCAAAATGTTACTACTGCTGCTGCCACTTCCACACTGTCATTGTGCCACTCTGTGGCCTCAAATGTTTTACTACTGCTGCTACCACTTCCACACTGTCATTTTGCCACTCTGTGGTCTCAAAATTTTACTACTGCTGCTGCCACTTCCACACTCTGTCATTGTGCCACTCTGTGGCCTCATAATGCTGCAGCTACTGCCACTGCCTCCTCTACACTGTTGTTATGCCACTATGTCAGACATTATACAGTCTCAGGCAGGTCAAGTTGACAACGGTTGACACTTGCTCTACGTCAATTCCTCTGGCACAGACATTAGTGGTCATGAGAACTTTTACCTTCCCATCTCTGTCGTCGTACCAACCTGGCCTCAAAATTCTATTCCTGCTGCCACTTCCACACTCTGTCATTGTGCCACTCTGTGGCCTCAAAATTCTACTGCTGCTGCCGCCACTTCCACGGTCTGTCATTGTGCCACTCTGTGGCCTCAAAATTCTAATAGTACTGCTGCCACTTGCACACTATGCAGGTCAAACTTGACAATGGTTGACACTTGGTCTACATCAATTCCTCGGGCACAGACATTAGTGTTAATGAGAAATGTTCCCTTCCCATATCTGTCGTCGTGCCACTCTGGCCTCATAACCTCATAGTGCCACTCTGGTCTGACCTCATAATTCTTCTACTACGGTTGCTGCCACTTGCCCACCCTGTCGTTGTGCCACTTTGTGGCCTCAAAATGATAAAGCTACGCCACTGCCTCCTATATACTGTTGTCGTGCCGCTCTGTGGTCTCCTGATGCTACAGGTGCTGCCACTGCCTCCTATATACTGTCGCCGCACCGCTCTGTGGTCTCCTGATGCTATAGCTGCTGCCACTGCCTCCTCTACACTGTTGTCGTGCCACTCTGTGACTTCATAATTGTGTACGACTGTCATTTGCAGTCTTTGCATTGGGCCTGTCTGTGAATGCGAAATTCTATTGACTGATGTTTTTATTCTTGTTGGGCCACTCTGTCGTCGTGTCACTGTGTGACTTCATAATTCTGCACTACTGTCATTTGCAGTCTTTTCCTTGGGCCTGTCTATGAAATTCTACTGATTGACATTTTCAATCTTGTCAACCTACTCTGTCGTTGTGCCACTGTGTAACTTCATAATTCTGCACTACTGTCATTTGCAGTATTTTCATTGGGCCTGTCTGTGACTGCGAAATTCTACTGATTGACGTTTTCAATCTTGTCAACCTACTCTGTTGTTGTGCCACTGTGTAACTTCATAATTCTGCACTACTGTCATTTGCAGTCTTTTCATTGGGCCTGTCTGTGACTGAGAAATTCTACTGATTGACGTTTTCAATCTTGTCAACCTACTCCTGATGTTGCTACTGCCACTTCCACACTACCTTCATGCCACTTTGTGGTCTCCTGATGCTACAGCTGCTGTCACTACCTCCTCTACACTATCGTCGTGCCATTCTGTGGTCTCCTGATGCGGCTGTCACTGCCATCTTCACACTGTCTGGGGGAAGGGGGCTCTGCTGGTTTAAGCATGTAATAGAATATGTTCTATTAGAAATCTATGTGGAATCACTAAATTGGTGTAAAAGGAGTGCGCTCTTTGGCACTCTAGTAGGATCTTGGGCCTCTGCATGGTTCTTTATAGCTGGCGCTAACATTGACCTGTAAGGCTGAGTTCATACTTGAATTATTTGGTGAGTTTTGGCCCCATAACTGCCCAAATTAAGTAAAGTGTGCAGCGATTCTAAGAGTGACACCTGTTATCTGCGTGTCATACTGGCTCACAGTATTGTTTCACTACCGGAGCAGACTCCCTATGCGTGTTACTTTAAGGCACAATGTTCTACATCACTATACAGGCTCTCTGCAGCCCGGAAGTAGCCGTTTTTTAATGCGATTCGCCACAAATTTATTTGGATCTAAACAAATCTTTTCGGAAAATTCGGCAAACCAACCGAATTGAATTTTTGAAAAAATCGCTCATCTCTAATGATGATGAAAAATATGCTTATTTCTACACTAAAAGAAGCTTTAGAACAGCTACTGAAAATATCATCTAAGGGGTTCAATGGCCCAGATCAGCACTTTTACTGGTGCTGGCTGTTACAGCAGGACCCTGGCTTTCATGTGAGAGCCAAGCCCCTACTCTCTGCTGCACAGGAGTCCCATGCAACACTTAGACTGGGCTGCCATAAAAAGGCAGCAGCCCAGCCTAAGGTTCCTTGGACTAGACTGCCATTAAACACATATAAACTATAGAAAATTGTAACAGGTTTTTGTGAAAAAGAAGGCGGACTCCAGTACATAAAAACAAAGTGTATATATACTAAATTATATAGCATCTTTTCAAATATCTCTTTGGAGCAGTGCAGCAACCTCGATACATGAGAACTGCTCCAGCCCTGGCTGTAACAGACACTCACCATATCCTGTCCCTTATGATAAAACCTGACTTTCTACCTAAGTAAAACAAACATAAAAAAATGCAACAGCACTCTGTGAACAACTGGCGTTTAGTGTTAGGTTCCCGTCTTAAAGAGATTGCCTTGATGTAGGGCAGACGGGCACAGATAATTTTTGTACAAAATTATTTGCCAAGAATCTCACATTTGCAATGTAGCGCTAGTATCGTGTAGATAGTGAGTATGGCAGTATTGTATGTACTCATTGTATTGTCTTCGCAGAGTGCTGTTGCATTTTTTTAGGTTTTACTTTTCTATTTGCAGCCATGTGACGTGTACCTGCATACTTGAAAGTTCTGACTGACCCCCAGTTTTTCTGACTTTCTACCTAGTCATTTAATATACCTCAAAAATATATTCTTCACAATACTTACCCTATTCCCGGAGAACCCTAAAATGGGTGGTCTGTGTCTTTAATTGCTGTGTCTGTCAAAAACATAACAGGCATATCCAATCACATCAATGGTGGAGCTCACAATGGTATTTATGCTTCAGAGCTAACATACTGCCTGATAGACTACCCAATATACTCACTCCCTATTAGCTGTCAGGCTGATGGCAAGGCATTGTGGGCAAGCCCGCTGACCAGGGTCTTCTGTCTTCATGTTTACTGCATTGTTTCCCTCACTAATGTACTGAATTTAAAATATAACATGGCAAGCACCATTTTGTGTGATTCATCTGAAACAAATAAGCAAAACTTTTGATATTTTCCAATAATTTTTTCAGTAATTCACAACAAATGTTATCTCAAATATTTTGAATAATCAATGTAAACTAAGGCGTTAATAAATCTATACAGACACATTAGGGTTACCACTAGTGATGAGCGAGCTGAAGCGGCAATATTCGGGATTCGCTCGAATATTTGCCGCTTCGGCTCGGCACGGCATCGCGAGCCAGCGCGGACTCGTGATGATCCGTGCCGCCCGGCCCCCCTTTAAAAATCAGACTTACCTGTTCTGGCCGCCACTGTCCTCTGGCTCCCCGCTCCACTGTCTTCCCTGCCGGCGCGCACTATGACCTGACGCAGCGTCAGGTCATAGTGCGCGCCGGCAGGGAAGACAGTGGAGTGGGGAGCCAGAGGACAGCGGCGGCCAGAACAGGTAAGTCCTGCTTTTTTTAAAGTGGCTGGTGGGCTGATCTGAGGTCTGATGGGGGCACTGGGGGCTGATCTGAGGTCTGATGGGGGCACTGGGGGCTGAACTGAGGTCTGATGGGGCACTAGGGCTGGGCCGATCTGAGGTCTGATGGGGCACTAGGGGCTGGGCTGATCTGAGGTCTGATGGGGGCACTGGGAGCTGATCTGAGGTCTGATGGGGGCACTGGGGGCTGATCTGAGGGTCTGATGGGGGGCACGGCGGGCTGATCTGAGGTCTGATGGGGCAC
>ONZH01018052.1:0-40525 GCA_900303285.1 Rhinella marina
ACATACAGAGTACTGATACGTCAGGTACAAGGTATAATAGATGCAGTGGGTTAACATATATAGTATATACAGCAGTGTACTGGTATGTGAGGTATAATTGATGTAGTGTGTAGATATATAGTATATACAGCAGTGTACTGATATGTGAGATATGAGGTATAATAGATGCAGTGTGTACAGATATATAGTATATGCAGCAGTGTACTGATATATGAGGTATGAGGTATAATGTATTGTGTACAGATATATGGTATATGCAGCAGTGTACTCATGTGAGATACGAGGTATAACACATGCAGTGTGTACAGGTATATAGTATACAAAGCAGTGTACTCATGTGAGATACGAGGTGTAATTTATACATCACACCTCCCATGTCAGTACACTGCTGTATATACTATATATCTGTACACACTGCATCTATTATATCTCACACATCAGTACACACTACATCTAATACACGCCGTATCTGACTGACATATCAGTACTCTGCTGTATATACTATATATCTGTATATACCTCATATTATAAAAGTATAGTAGATGCAGTGTGTATAGATATATAGTATATACGGCAGTGTACTGATATGTTAGGTACAAGGTATAATAGATGCACTGTGTACAGATATATAGTATAGTATATTTATGTAGAGAACTTGGTTCTGGTGATGTATTTATGTAGAGAACTTGGTTCTGGTGATGTATTTATGTAGAGAACTTGGTTCTGGTGCTGTATTTATGTAGAAAACTTGGTTCTGGTGATGTATTTATGTAGAAAACTTGGTTCTGGTGATGTATTTATGTAGAGAACCTGGTTCTGGTGTATTTATGTATTGAACTTGGTTCTGGTGATGTATTTATGTAGAGAACTGGGTTCTGGTGCTGTATTTATGTAGAGAACTTGGTTCTGGTGCTGTATTTTTGTAGAGAAATTGGTTCTGGTGCTGTATTTGACTTATGGGTTTGGTTTGGTGCTGTGTGTATGTAGTGATCTTGGTTCTTGCTCTGTATTTGTGTGTTAAACAGACATCTGATGCTATACGTCTAATACTATCCATTCACATTTGCGTTTGGGTCACAGATTCTGTTAAAAAGACCGGACAGAAAAGTTCTGCATGCATCATTTAAGCAGCATATGGTTATATGTTTCCAGCAAGGCCTTATGCTGTGTTTTTACCATATTGAGGCAGCATAAGGCCTTGCTGGGTAACCTATTTAACTCTATGCTGCATCAATAACTAATATAGCCTAAGGGCTATCTTTAGATACAAACAGCATAGGGTTAAAAAGGTTACTCACCAAGGCCTTTTGCTGCCTCAACATGGTAAAAACACAGCATAAGGCCTTGCTGGGTAACCATTTTAACCCTATCCTGCTTTTATGTAAAGATAGCTTTCAGGCTATATTAGTTATTGATGCAGCATAGGGTTAAATAGGTTACCCAGCAAGGCCTTATGCTGTGTTTTTACCATTTTTTTAAGGAGGCAAAATGTGTGGGGGGGCGGGGCAGGGGTGTAGCGTGTGGGGGCGGGGCAGGGGTGGAGCGTGTGGGGCGGGGCAGGGGCCCATGCATTATAAACTGCCCAGGGCCCATGGGATCCTTAATCCACCCCTGTTCCTGGGGGAGGGACTCAATTCCCAGAGGAAGAATCCTTCTCCCCCCAGCGCGAGGCCCACAGCTTGCAGGCCTCCAGCGCTGCCGATGGGCACCATGTTTCATGACGACTTCCTGTCACATGGTGACCCGCAGTTTCCGGTCATCTGATCCGGATGCCCAGACCTACCAGCGAGTCCCCGGAGGTCCGGACCACGTGCGGAGAGGAGGTGGAGCCGCTGCCGAGCCCAGAGCTCCATACATAGAAGGGGCACCGGCGCCCTGATACCGCGGCAAATGCCCCCCACCTTCGGGAGGAAAAAGGTAACAGGGAAGACTAGGGGACCCCTTCCCAGAGGGGTGCTGGCCTGGGACCGCTTGAAGGAGCGAGGAGAGGCCGAACCCCCCGACACTCCATAGTCCCTTAAGGTACTCTTCATTCCACACGGGGAACCACGCTTCCACTTCATCCCTGTAGGGACAGGAAGAACACTGGAGTATGGGGGTGGGGAGGGGCCTTTTAATCTCTCTCGCTTCCTGTCCCTACAGAGATGAATAGGACATCCTCCATGGTGCTGTCATGGAGGGATGTCCTGGAAAGAAGGTTGAGAACGGCAGGAGTTAAATATAACCTGGTCTTTCCGGATAAGATCTTTTTCTTTCAATCCCCTGAATTGTTCAATGAGTGGGCAGATTCTTTGGGCCTGTAACTGTCACAGCTATTTGGATATTTTTAATGTATTTTTCTAATTTCTGTGAGGGGTTGGGTGGGGGGGGGGATGGGGCTATGTGGAGATGAGAGCTCTCTGTTTTTTCTTTTTTGACAGGGAGCAATATGGGGACTGTGGGGTGGGGGAGGGACTGGGTCTCCCGAGAGAGAGGAAGAATATGTTTTGTTTTTTCTCTTTTTCCCTTCTTGGATGAGTTCTAGTGTTGAGCAAACATGTTCGGCCGAATACACTATTCGGCCGAACTTGGTTGTGTGCGGTATTCGGCCGAATACCGCGTGTGCTCGAGCGCCATGCTCGAGTCAGCGTGCGGGGAGGGATGGCATTCAGTGTAATGCCAGTAGCCATCTTAGCTAATGGTATTACACTGATTGGCTGGCCGGGACACATGTCACCGGGTGCTTTATAGCACCTGGTGACATGTAACCCGGCCAGTGTTAGACAGGGAGAGCTGCTACATGCAGGGACAGACAGTGTAGGGAGAGACTCACGCTAGGATGGGATAGAAATCACTAACCAAAGACCCAAAAGCCCTTTTAAGGGCTATTATATCTGTCACAAACCTATTTTTTTTATTTTGAGGACTTTAAAGGTGGTGAAAATAGCGCTAGGTGGCCTGCCATTAACGCCACATGCGCTGCTGCAGCAAGGAGGGACATACACTGTAGGGAGAGAGGCACGCTAGGCAGGGATAGAAATTGCTCAAAAAAGACCCAAAAGCCCTTTTAAGGGCTATTGTATCTGGCACAAAGCAATATTTTATTATTTTTGGGGTGTTTAAAGGTGTCGAAAATAGCACTAGGTGGCCTGCCATTAATGCCACATGTGCTGCTGCTGCATGCTGTAGGATACTCTCTGTATACTATATACCTGACATACTTTGCTTTAATTTCTGCTGTTAATCCTGCAGTACTTCTTTTGCGTCTTGCTGTATACCATTTGCGCAAGGAGGGACTAGTGTAGGGATAGAATTTCTATAGGCAGGGTTAGTATCATTGTTCAAAAGACACAAAAGTCCATTTTTAAATCATTCTGCATTTTTTTTTTTTTTGGTGGCAAAAAGAACCCAAGTGTGCCCTGTCAGTAACACTAGGTGCACAGCGTATTACAACCGTTCAAAAGTCTATGTAGCTGACATCCATGGTTACATTTAATACCGATAATTTAGGCCACAGTTTCTCATTTGCGTCTGCAGTTTAATTTGCCCAAGGAGGGACCTATACTGTAGGTATAGGATTTGGCTAGGCAGGGTTGGTATTTCTGTTCAAAAGACACAAAAGTCCATTGTTATATCTGGCTGCATTTTTTTTTCTTTTGTGGCAAAAAGAACGCAAGTGTGCCCTGACACTAACACTACGTACACAGTGTGTGCATTATAACGTTTCTGTAGTCTATATACCTGACATCCGTTGGTATTTTTTCTACCGTTAATTTAGGCCGGTGTTCCTCATTTGCGGCTCCTATAATGTTTGCGCATTCTAAATATTTGACATTTGGCGAAATTTTTATGATCATACACTTAAAAAAAAATCTGCACTACTGTACTTGTGACAAAGTTGCATATATACTATATAATATGCGCAAGGCAAGCAGAGAGGAACGGGGAAGTGAGCGTGCTGCTGATGGTGAGCGCAGAGGCTCTGGGCGCGGTGAAACTTTGCCTGCTGGCGGAGCCCAAGAAACAAAGTCTTTCAAAACTCCTAGCTTCATGTCTCAGTTTGGAGGGCGGCGCAAGACAGGTTCTTGTTAGGTCAACATTTCAGGAGGACCAGAGTGAGGTAAATTTTTTAGGTTAAAAAATTAGTGGTGAGGGCCTGCTGGTGAACCTCTTAAATATTTAAAGGCGAGGGCAGCCTAATAAGCAGTTTGATGTGCTGGAGAAAGAGGACGAGAATAGGAAGGGGTTCATGGAAATACAGTGTATTCAATACACCTTAAAAGCCACATTTAAGGTTCCTTTATGTTCAGCCGCTTTCCTCTGGTGGGGTAGCGAAGTCAGGGGCAATCCAGGCCTTGTTCATTTTGATTAGCGTTAACCTGTCAGCATTTTCAGTAGACAAGCGGATGCGCTTAGCAGAAAAAACGCTGGCGGCAGGGCAGGCCAGCACCTCCAAGGCGTAGAGACAGGCATGGGATTCAGCCGGTTCCCTCCGGTTCTCTAAATCCGGTTGTTAAAATTACAGCCGGATCAGAGAACCGGGTTACCAGCTGAATCCCGATCCGATGTGGCAGCAGGAAATGAGTGCTTCCATTGTGGAAGCGCTCATCTCCTGCTTTTCCTGCCTGCATTGCACTAGCCTGACCTCGTACAGCGTCAGGACTTGGTGCGCGCACTCTGACTTGACGCTGCACGCAGTCAGGTGACAGTGAAGCGCGGGCAGAGAAGAGGACCGTCGGACCCGGAGCGGAGCCGCGGCACAGGAGAGGTAAGGAAGGTTTTTATTTTAATCTGATGGGGAAAAGTGGTCTGATCTGAGGTCTGATGGGGGCACAGTGGGCTTATCTGAGGTCTGATGAGGGCACAGTGGGATTATCTGAGGTCTGATGGGGGCACAGTGGGATGATCTGAGGTCTGATGGGGGCACAATGAGCCGGTCTGAGGTCTGATGGGGGCACAGTGGGCCGATCTGAGGTCTAATGGGGGCACAATGGGCCGATCTGAGGTCTGATGGGGGCACAGTGGGCCGATCTGAGGTCTGATGGTCGCACAGTGGGCCGATCTGTGGTCTGATGGGGGCACAGTGGGCCGATTTTAGGTCTGATGGGAGCACAGTGGGCCGATTTTAGGTCTTATGGGAGCACAGTGGGCTGATCTGAGGTCTGATGGGGGCACAGTGGGCTGATCTGAGGTCTGAAGTGGGCACAGTGGGCTGATCTGAGGTCTGATGGGGCACAGTGGGCTGATCTGAGGTCTAATGGGGGCACAGTGGGCTGATCTGAGGTCTGATGGGGGCACAGTGGGCTTATCTAAGGTCTGATGAGGGCACAGTGGGATTATCTGAGGTCTGATGCGGGCACAGTGGGCTGATCTGAGGTCTAATGGGGGCACAATGGGCTGATCTGAGGTCTGATGGGGGCACAATGGGCCGGTCTGATGGGGGCACAGTGGGCCGATCTGAGGTCTAATGGGGGCACAATGGGCCGATCTGAGGTCTGATGGGGGCACAGTGGGCCGATCTGAGGTCTGATAGGGGCACAGTGGGCCGATTTTAGGTCTGAAGTGGGCACAGTGGGCTGATCTGAGGTCTGATGTGGCACAGTGGGCTGATCTGAGGTCTAATAGGGGCACAGTGGGCTGATCTGACATCTGATGGGGGCACAGTGGGCTGATCTGAGGTCTGATGGGGGCACAGTGGGCTGATCTGAGGTCTGATGGGGCACAGTGGGCTGATCTTAGGTCTAATGGGGCACTGTGTATTGTATTTGTTCCCGTTTTGTTTTTTTACTTTAAAATAAGATATGTGCAGTGTGCATAGGGATTTGTTCATAGTTTTTTTTTATAGTCCAACGGTCTATGGGACAGAGAACTGGGGGGCATTGCTGGCATATGGGGACCACTATGGGGGCATCTACTTGGGGCATTGCTGGCACATCATGGGGGTATTACTGGCACATTATGAGGAACACTATGGAGGCATTTATACTGGCACGTCATAGGGGACACTGTGGGGGCATCTTAAACTGGCACATTATGGGGGCACTGTCGGGAAGAGGAGAGGCGCACTATGTGGGCATTTACTAGGGGCATTATATAGGGGTATTTTATACTTGCACACATTATAGGGGCACTAAGGGGGATTTTTTTTGTACTGGCACACATTATAAGGGGCATTCTTTGTACTGGTGCTCATTTTAAATATTGAAGGTGGCAGGATGATGGAAAAGTAGGAACCTAAGATGTATTTTTGTCAAACTGCAGAGATGAGAGATGGGTGAAAAATCATCATGGCGCCTGGTCTGAAAGGAGAAGATGAGAAATGAGAACGTCTGCATCAAAGGAGAAGTCACTGGATGTAAGAGGTATGTGCGCTGTATGCTGGATAGCACTGAATATGATGTGTATGCAAATATGTCTGTAGTGCTAGGTACAAATGTGTATAAAATGTACAGTATATGGAGTAGGTAAATCTACTGTAAGTGTAGCCTAGGTGTAATTTATATACTGTATGGTGTATATTGTATATGTGTAGTGTCTATATAGTCTGTTTATGTATGAGTACCTCCCAACCATCCCAAATCTGGCATAACTACTGTTTGGGGGGGCACAATGGAGACTAGGCAGGGTTGGAACATGTACAGATAGACATTGGGTGAAGTTAGAGGTGTGGGCCAGCGCTTTACAAAAACTCGCAACGCTGGTAGTTTAACTCCTTAGGCTTTTTAAAAGTTTTGTGGTATGTGTATATATGGTGTATTTATGTATGTGTACCATATATATGGGGCATGTATATGCAAACACGTGTTGTGACGCCGCGTGTCCGCCGTTTAGTACGGAACCTGTTCTTAAAAATTTGAATCTCACCCCTGTGTAGAGCGCCAGTTCGTTTCATGTGTCCAACTTAGACACCCAATAATTATTAGGCACAGAGGGATTGCTGAGGATGTTGACATTGTCAGCTAGGTAATCCGTTATCATTTTACAAAACTTTTCCCTCCTAGTTGTGACACTATGGTGCTTATCAGAACCTTTTCCACATGCAGTTCATCTTTATTGAGAGCAGGTAGGATTCCAGCGCGTGCTCAGATCGCACAGCAGTCAGTGAGCTGGCAAGTGTAAGCGCTGCTGCAGCATTGCCAGACCGGTGGAAGCTGTAGGTGACTTTCGGAAATGGCCACCTTCACCAGCAGCTCAGGCAAAAAAGTGTAGTTTTTGAGAAACCGCTGAACCACTAAGTTGAAGCAGTTGTTTGGCCTGAGGGAGAATCCTGTTCGTCCTTCCTGTTGGAGGAACAGGTAGACTCATTCCTGTCATTAGTTCCAGGGTCCTATAGGGTCAGTTTGTTTTAGGTTCCTGTGTATGAACTTGCCTACCTTTGAGGCCTGTACATACTGGTAGTCAATCAGGATTAGAGTCATGGTTTCCTGTCCATCTACCTTCCTTAGTTTCCAGGCCTAATCTTCTTTCCCTCCTACGCTCTGTGTGGTTTCCCCCCCACACCTGAGTGTGACAGTATGTGTGTGAGCTTGCCGAGCTCCAAAGCCGCCACCAAGTTGCGGCCATTATCAGACACAACCACGCCTGGTTATAAGTTGAGTGGCGAGAGCCACAGCTCAGCCCAGTCCCTTATACCCTGCCACAGCACTGTGGCGGTGTGTTGTTTGTCACCTAAGCAAATAAGTTTCAGCACAGCCTGTTTCCACTTCCCCACCGCTGTGCTAAACTGCTTCCAGCTACTGACTGAAGTCTGACTGGTGCTGCAAGATGAGAATTCCTAGATGGCAGTGATGGAGGAGAAGGAGAGGTTGCAGCCGCTAATGTAGGTGGTGGCGGAAATCCTGATGGAAGTAGGGCCCGCAATCCTTTGTGTTGGTAGCACCTGTGCCATCCCAGGATACGACTCGCTCCCAGCCTCCACAACGTTCACCCAGTGTGCCATCAGGGAAATGTAGCGTCCCTGGCCAGAAGCACTTGTCCATGTGTCAGTCGTGAAGTGGACCTTCCCAGTAACTGCATTGGTCAGGGCACGGGTTATGTTATGGGACACATGCTGGTGTAAGGCGGTAAGGGCACACCGGCAAAAATAGTGGCAGCTAGGTACTGAGTAACGAGGGACAGCCACCATCAGACTGCGAAAAGCCTCAATGTCCACAAGCCTAAACGGCAACATTTCCAGCGCCAGCAATTTGCAAATGTGTGCATTTAGTGCTATGGCCTGTGGGTGGGTGGCTGGGTATTTGCGCTTTCATTCAAAGGCCTGGGGTATGGACATCTGGACTCTGCACTGGGACACAGAAGTGTATGTGCTCGCTGATGGTGCTTGCGAGGGTCCAGGTGCAGGGGTGGAGGCATCTGGGCCTGCGTATTGGCTAGCACGTAACACAGGGAAGAGGAGGCAGTGGTGTGACCCGCAGACACCGATTGTGGATCCAGGCTTTTTGCCCACCTATTAGGGTGCTTTGCTGCCATGAGGATCATGCTGGTGGTGGTCAGGTTGCTAGTGTTCATGCCCCTGCTCATTTTGGTACGGCACAGGTTGCAAATGACAATTATTTTATCGTCCACACTTGTTGGTGTGGCCTGCCTTCTCCCTTTTGCCACCCTACCGCCTCTTACAGCCTGTGCTGCGGGATACGCGGTGCTGCGTATCCCTCCCATTCTGTACTGCTGTCCTCGCTCAGCTTGCCTCCTTCCCATGTTGGGCCAGTGATTTCATCGTCCACTACTTCCTCTTCCTCTTCGGGAAGGAATTTTTTTCCCTTAAAGTGAGGAATATTGGCTTCTACCTCACAGGGGTTTCTTGCCTTCCTCTGGATCAACTTGCAGGATAACAGGCCGAAATGGATGGACAGATGTCTTTTTTCAGCCTTATAAACTATGTTACTATGTTACTATGTTACTTCTTCACTCTGGTCCTCATCCTGACAAGTTGACGTTCAGTGCTGCTGACACTCAACTGCGCCACCGAACATCGGGGTGCTCGATCATCACTAATGGGTTCCTTAATAATCGATGATGGTAAGAATAATTTAATTAAATGTGCGGGGGTTAAGGGATAAATTGAAACGGGTTGCTATTTTTGATTGGGTAGTGAGATATCTGACAGTGGTTATTTGTTTTCAAGAGTTGCATTTGGATAAGGAACTTATAAATTGTTTAGAAACAAAATGGATTAAAGCTAGATATCATTCTATATATAGTGCCTTGCGAAAGTATTCGGCCCCCTGGAACTTTTCAACTTTTGGCCACATTTCAGGCTTCAAACAAAAAGATATAACATTTTAAATTTTTGCTGAAGAATCAACAAGTTGGTCACAATTTTGAAGTGAAACGAAATTTATTGGATCATTTAAACTTTTTTTGTAATAATAAAACTGAAAAGTGGGGCGTGCAAAATTAATACTTGCATTAATACTTTGTTGCGCCACCTTTTGCTGTGATTACAGCTTCAAGTCGCTTGGGGGTATGTATCTATCAGTTTTGCACATCTAGAGACTGAAATTCTTGCCCATTCTTCCCTGCAAAACAGCTCGAGCTCTTTGAGGTTGGATGGAGAGCATTTGTGAACAGCAGTTTTCAGCTCTTTACACATATTCTCAATTGGATTCAGGTCTGGACTTTGACTTGGCCATTCTAAGACCTGGATACATTTATTTTTTAACCATTCCATTGTAGATTTTGCTTTATGTTTGGATCATTGTCTTGTTGGAAGATAAATCTCCGTCCTAGTCTCAGGTCTTTTGCAGACTCCAACAGGTTTTCATCCAGAATGGTCCTGTATTTGGCTCCATCCATCTTCCCATCAATTTTAACCATCTTCCCTGTCCCTGCTGATGAAAAGCGGGCCCAAACCATGATGCTGCCACCACCATGTTTGACAGTGGGGATGGTGTGTTCAGGGTGATGAGCTGTGTTGCTTTTACGCCAAACATATCGTTTTGCATTGTTTCCAAAAAGTTGGATTTTGGTTTCATCTGACCAGAGCACCTTCTTCCACATGTTTGGCGTGTCCCCCAGGTGGCTTGTGGCAAACTGTAAACAAGACTTTTTATGGATATCTTTGAGAAATGGCTTTCTTCTTGCCAGTCTTCCATAAAGGTCAGATTTGTGAAGTGTTCAACTGATTGTTGTCCTATGGACAGACTCTCCCACTGTAGATCTCTGCAGTTCATCCAGAGTGATCATGGGCATCTTGGCTGCATCTCTGATCAGTCTTCTCCTTGTTTGAGATGAAAGTTTAGAGGAACGGCCGGGTCTTGGTAGATTTGCAGTGGTCTGATACTCCTTCCATTTCAATATGATCACTTGCACAGTGCTCCTTGGGATGTTTAAAGCTTGGGAAATCTTTTGGTATCCAAATCCGGCTTTAACACCTTGCCGACCGCCCACTGTCTTTAGACGGCGGGCGGCGCAAGTCCCCAGTCTGCAGCGCCGTCTAAAGACGGCGCTGCAGAAAAGGGGTGTCAGGGAGCCCCAGGAATGACGAGCGACGGGGGTCCGGCTGTGCCCAATAGCCGGACCCCTGCTGAATGCGCCAGCATCGGTGAAAACACCGATGCCGGCGCATTAACCCTTCAAGTGCCGCGGTCAGCGCTGACCGCGGCACATGAGGCGTGCGGCATGGTCCGCCACTATTCAGGATGGCGAGCGGGGCCATCGGGTCCCCGTGCTGCTGTGACGGGGACCCGATGGCTTGGATAGCAGCCCGATGCCTTCCTTAGGCATCGTGGCTGCTATCCCTGCGTTCCTGTGCGATCCAGCCCCCTGGATCGCACAGGAAGCAGGCTGTAAGTGTATTACACTGAGTAATACACTTACAGCCAATGCATTACAATACAAAAGTATTGTAATGCATTGTAAAGGGGATCAGACCTCCAAAAGTTAAATAAAGTGGAAAATGAAAAGTTAAAAAATAAAGTAAAAATAAATAAATAATAATAATAAAAGTTAAAAAAAAAATAAGCCATTTTCAAAAAAAAAGTTAAAAAAATGGTAAAAAAAAGGTGAAAAAAGAAAGGTATACATATTAGGTATTGCCACGTCCGTATCGACTGGCTCTATAAAAATATCACATCATCCACCTCGCCAGGTGAACGCAGTAAAAAAAAAAAAAACTGTGCCAAAACACATTTTTTGGTCACCTTCCCTTACAAAAAGTGTAATAGCAGGCGATCAAAAAAGCGTATGTACACCAAAATGGTACAAATCAAACCGTAATCTTGTCCTGCAAAAAATGCGACCCTAACTAAGACAATCGCCTGAAAAATAAAAAAAATATGGCTCTCAGAAAATAGCAACACAAAAAAAAGATTTTATTCTGTTCACAAATGCATCTAATGTGTAAAACTTTCCAAAAATAAAAATGTTAGACATATTGGGTATCGCCACGTCCGTAACAACCTGCTCTATAAAAATATTACATGAGATGGCCCCCCAGGCGAATGCTGTAAAAAAAATAAAAAAAAACTATGCCAAAATAGCCATTTTTTTCCCTCTTCCCTCACAAAAAGTGTAATAGCAGGCGATCAAAAAGGTGCATTTAACCCAAATTGGTACCAGTCAAACCGTCATCTTGTCCTGCAAAAATGATACCCTACCTGAGACAATCGCCCGAAAAATAAAAAAAATATGGCTCTCAGAAAATAGCAACACAAAAAAAAGATTTTATTCTGTTCAAAAATGCATCTAATGTGTAAAACTTTCCAAAAATAAAAATGTTAGACATATTGGGTATCTCCGCGTCCGTAACAAACTGCTCTATAAAAATATTACATGAGATGGCCCCCCAGGCGAATGCTGTGAAAAAAAATAAAAAGAAACTATGCCAAAATAGCCATTTTTTTCCCTCTTCCCTCACAAAAAGTGTAATAGCAGGCGATCAAAAAGGTGTATTTAACCCAAATTGGTACCAATCAAACCGTCATCTTGTCCTGCAAAAATGATACCCTACCTGAGACAATCGCCCGAAAAATAAAAAAAATATGGCTCTCAGAAAATAGCAACACAAAAAAAAGATTTTATTCTGTTCAAAAATGCATCTAATGTGTAAAACTTTCCAAAAATAAAAATGTTAGACATATTGGGTATCGCCGCGTTCGGAACAACCTGCTCTATAAAAATATCACATGATTTGCCCCCTCAGGTGAATGCTGTAAAAAAAATGCTAAAAAAACTATGCCAAAACAGCTATTTTTTTCACCTTGACTCACAAAAAGAGTAATACCAAGCGATCAAAAAGGCGTATTTACCCCAAAATGGTACCAATGAAAACCTCATCTCATCCTGCAAAAAATGAGCCCCTACATAAGACAATAGCTCAAAAAAATAAAAATCAATGGCTCCCGCAAACCAATCCATCAAAATCTGTGTTGTAAAATCCATATGGCACTCCTTCTGTTCTGAGTCCTGCCATGTGCCCCCACAGCAGTTTACCACCACATATGGGGTGTTGCCGTATTCAGGAGAAAATGGGTAACATATTATGGGGTGCTTTTCTCCTGTTACCCCTTATGCAAATAAAAAAAATTGGGGCTATAGCAACATTTTATTGGAAGAAATGAAACTTTTCATTTTCATAGCCAAGTGTTTCCAAATTACGTAAAACGCTTAGGGGGTCAAAGTGGCCAGTACCCCCCTTAATATATTAGTTGAAGGGTTTAGTTTCCAAAATGGGGTCACTTTTTGAGGGTTTCCACTGTAGGGGTACGTCAGGGTCTCTCAATTACAAAATGGTGCCTACAAACTATTTTAGCAAAATCTGCCTCCAAAATCCATATGGCGCTCCTTCCCTTCTGACCACTGCCACAAACCCATAGAAATGTTTACCACCACATATGGGGTATTTCTGTAAACTGCAGAATCAGAGCAATATATATTGAGGTTTAGTTTGCTGTTAACCCTTGCTGTGTTGCAAGAAAAAAATTATTAACATGAATAATCTACCAAAAAAAGTGAAATTTTGAAATTTCACCTCCATTTTCCTTTAATTCTTGTGGAACACCTCAAGGGTTAACAAAGTTTGTAACAGCAGTTATTTATAATTTGAGGGGTGTAGTTTCTAAAATGGGGTCATTTATGGGGGGTTTCATTATGTAAGCCACTCAAAATCCCTTTACATCTGAACTGGTGCTTAAAAAAAATGGTTTTGGAAAATTTGGTGAAAATTTGAAAAATGGCTTCTAAACTTCTAAGCCCTCTAACGTCCTAAAAAAGTAAAATGACATTTATAAAATGATGCCAACATAAAGTAGACATATGGGGAATGTAAAATAATAACTATTTTTGGAGGTATTACTATTTATTTTGAAAGTAGAGAAATTGAAATTTGGAAATTTGCTAATTTTTCCAAATTTTTTTTAAATTTGCTATTTTTTAATAAATAAAAATGAAATATTTTGCCACAAATTTACTACTGTCGTGAAGCACAATATGTGACGAGAAAACAATCTCAGAATGGCCTGGATAAGTAAAAGCGTTCCAAAGTTATTACCACATAAACTGACACATGTCAGATTAGCAAAAATCAGTCTGGTCACGAAGGTGCAAAATGGCCCGGTCATTAAGGGGTTAAACTTCTCCACAACAGTATCACTGACCGCCTGGTGTGTTCCTTGGTCTTCATGATGCTCTCTACGCTTTAAACAGAACCCTGAGACTACCACAGAGCAGGTGCATTTATACAGAGACTTGATTACACACAGGTGGATTCTATTTATGTTCATCAGTCATTTAGGACAACATTGGATCATTCAGAGATCCTCAATGGAGTGAGTTTTCTGAACTGAAAGTAAATGGGCCGAGTACAGTAATTTTGCACGCCCAACTTTTCAGTTTTATTATAAAAAAAAAAGTTTAAATGATGCAATAAATTTTGTTCCACTTCACAATTGTGACCCACTTGTTGTTCATTCTTCACCAAAAATTTAAAATGTTATATCTTTTTGTTTGAAGCCTGAAATGTGGCAAAAGGTAGAAAAGTTCCAGGGGACCGAATACTTTCGCAAGGCACTGTACTCCTTTTATTCGAGAGGCGTTTCTATTCTGATCCATGAGAAGATTAATTATCAGTTTCTATCAGTAAAGGTGGACAACGCTGGCAGATATCTCTTTTTGCATTGTAGGGTTGACAACTTCCAAATGGTTATTGCAAATATTTATATTTCTCCATCATATAATCGGATGTATTATATGAACTGCATAATTTCCTGATTGAGAAACATGAATGTGCGTTGATTGCGGTAGGAGATTATAATGTAACCTTAGACCCGACCAAGGATAGAATCTCCAGGACTGAGAATACCTTGGGTAACATAATTTTGCCAAATTATTATCTGAGTTTGGTTGGGAAGATGTGTGGCGATCTTACAATCTGGATAAGAGGGCTTATTCCTGTTACTCATGGACTCATCAATCATGGTCACGGATTGATATGATTTTGGGTAACAGGAAATTGGTTGAATTAAGGTTGAATAGGATGAACTATGTCCCCATGCCTATGTCAGATCATTGTGCGTTAGTGGTGGAATGGGGAGAAAAAGGCCTGAGTTCTCCAAAGGTATTTAAATGTAATCCACATTGGTTTACCTTATTGAAAGATAAGGAAATTATTAAGGAAGAACTTGTTTTTTTTTCTGTTAACAATGGTACTGCTACAAAACAGAATATTTGGGATGCGGCTAAAGCATTTTTGAGGGGTATATTGTTTAAACATGTCAGCAGTTGAAAAAAAGAAGCTAGGGAAAAGTCTCAGAAAGCAGAATTGAGGTTAAGGATGGCTAAAAACTGTTGTTTGCAGAATCCCTCTCCCGAAAACCTTAGAGGATGGGAAGAGGAAAAAGTAAAAGTTAGGGAGTTTTATGAGGAAAAGTCTCAAGCGTACCTTTTTTTCAGGGGGTTAAATGTTATGCTGAGGGTGAAAAAGTAGGGAAACTCCTGGCCAGTATTATTAAAAGTCAAACTAAAAAAAGTGATATTAAGGTAATTAAAAATCGGCAAGGGAAAGTGGTTAAGGTTTGTGAGGTTTTTATGTCATACTATCAGGAATATATAGATCCCAATGCAACTATAACAAGGAAGAGTTGTTTCAGTTTTTGGATGGTATACCCATTAAGAAATTGATCGATACCCAAAGAGAGTACTTGGATGCTAATATTCAGGTAGCAGAGTTAATGAATGCTTTAAAATCCACCAAGGTTAAAAAGCTCCCGGGGCCGATGGTTTACCATTTGAAGTATATAAAGAATTTAATGAAATATTTATTCCTGAGCTAATAGAAACATTAAATGTAGCTAAGAGAGAAGGGAAATTACCAGATTCTATGGATGAAGCAACTATAGTATTAATTCCCAAGGCGAATAAAGATTTATTAATACCTGAGTCCTATAGGGTCATCTTATTGTTAAATACAGATATTAAGCTGTTAGCTAAAGTTTTAGCTGACAGGTTAGCTAGAGTAATTAAAACAATTATCAATGAGGATCAAACGGGGTCTATTCCTGGCCGTTGGATATACTCTAATATTAGAAGACTATTTATGAATATAGAAGCAAATAAGGATGGTAATAATGGGAGAGCGATACTCTCTTTAGATGCGATCAAGGCTTTTGATTGTATAGAATGAGAAAATCTGTGGGGTGTTCTTAGATGTTTTGGCTTTTGGGATTCATTTATAAATTGGATTAGATTAATATATTTAAATCCGAGAGCGAGGGTGAGGTTGGATGGGGAAACGTCCCTGCCCTTTGCCCTTTCTAGGGCAGGGATGTCCCCTATCCCCCTTACTTTTTGCAATTGCAATAGAACCTTTAGCTATTTTGATTAGGGAAAATAAGAATATCAGGGGTTTTCAATATGGTGACAATCAGGAAAAAATTGTGCTATATGCTGATGATATTCTTTTGTTTTTGGGAGGGGTCAAGCAGGATTTAGATGAAGTTATGCACTTGGTGGAAAGTTTCTTTTTTTTTTTCAGGATTAAAAGTAAATTGGGAAAAATCTAATTTAATGTTATTGGGAGATTGTAGTACAAGTTGTAATTATAATTTATATGTGGTTAACAGAAAGAGCTCCTTTGGGTTTTTAGGAATTGATATGTAGATGGATTTAAAGGAGTTTATTAAATTAAATGTTTTTCCTCTCCTGGATGATTTGAAAAAAAGTTCCGGATTTGAAAAAACCTTCCACTGTCAATGGTTGGTCTTATAAACCTGGTAAAGATGGTGTTCCTTTCAAAGATTCTTTACGTGTTTCAGGCTACTCTGGTGTGGTTGTCACGTAAGATTTTTAGGTTATTAGATAGTTTAATTGGGGAATTTATTTGGAAAGGAAGTGTTCCTAGGATTAAAAGAGAGATGCAATTTCAGAGAGGCACTTCCTAATTGTTTTTTTTATTTTTAAGTGGTACAATTCGGATATATGAAGTTTGATGATGTACATTATATTCTGAGGGCACAGTTAAAGGGCAAAGGTTGGAATGAGATGTGTCTAATATGAACGAGTTATTAGAAGTTGGTGTTTTAGGGCATATAAATATAAAACATCACATTTATAATTTGATGGATAAGGTGTGGGTGGAAATAAAAAAAACACTGGATATAAAGAGATATATGGAATATACGCCGCTGTGGAATAATTTGAATTTGAGGGAGATTAAAAAAATTAAACACTATGTGAATTGGGAGAATAAGGGATTTCACTTTTTGTGGCATGTTTTTGATGAGGATGTATTCAAAGATTTTGATAGGTTGAAAACCCATAGGGATTCTTTTACGTATTTACAGTTTAAGGATGTTATTAATTTATCTACAGAGGTGGAAAGTTATAAGAAGGCTTCTGTGGATGTATTGAAGGTATTTCTGGATAATAAAAAGATTAAAGGCACTATCTCAAGGGGTTACAATGTTTTGATGAAATATAAACAAAGTAAGATAAATGGAAGGAAGATATTGATGTTTTGACGGACTAGCAGTGGGAGGATGCATTGAAAAATATGTCTTTTGTATCTTTGAGAGCTTTGCATGGTATTTCCCATTTTTTTCTCATCCATAGACTTTATCGCACTCCATTGCTACTTAAAAGAATGGGATTGAGAGTTACGGACGAATGTCCGAGATGTGGAGAAGGTCAGGCAGGTGGTTTATTTAATTTATTCTGGAGATGCCCGAAATTATTTCGCTATTGGACAGGGGTTATGGGTATCCTTAAAGAAATTTTGGGTGTTCATTTGGTGGGTGATCCTGTGGTTTGTCTATTAGGTGCAGTTGCACATCTGGGGAAGTCCAAATCTGAAAAATAGTTCCTTTCTAGAGTATTGTTTCAAGCGTGTCTTTTGATTGTTAGAAAGTGGATAGAAAAAAATTCCACTCTCGGTTACAGAGTGGGTTGGATTGGTGAATAATACAATTAGAACACAGAGAGTTATATTTGACAATTTAGGAAAAAGGGAATGGTTTTTGGCTTTATGGAAACCATGGTTAAATAAGTATTGGGGTTAAGGAAGGGAAGGAGGAAGAAAAATATATGTGTATATTTATTAAATATGTTTTTTTTTCCTCTCTCTCTCTCGGGGGAAGTGTGGGGTGGATGTTTCTTTTGGGCTTGTTTGTAAAATTGTGGTGTTTTGATGTATTAATATTATTTATGTTTGTTTTTTTATAATGAAATAAAGAAAAATTATATTTAAAAAAAAAAAAAAACTATATAAAATAATATAGTCCCCAGTGGTCTCAGAATTACATTTCTCCCGGCTGTCCGATCTCGTAATCCCGGTTTCATGACCAAATGGGAGCAGGAGGCGACTAACAGCTCCCTGAGGCTCATGAAACTTTTGTTGGATGAGGAAAGACTCATTTTAGAAACTCTAAACCAAAAATTGACTGAGAGTATTGAGGCAGCACAGTCCTTCTCCCAGGAAGCAGAATTTGTTAATAAAGAAAAACAGTTACAAAATACCCTTGAGAAATACCAATATCATCTCAAAGAAAGAAAACACTGACAATTTATTAGAGATCTTTCTGATTTCAAGGAGAACTGGATTTATACTTCTTTGACGGTCAGAAAGGATAATAAGAGTAACACTGAACAGTCATCTACTGAGACTGATCCCTATGACTGAATGTGAATCAGGTTCTAGATCCTCGAAATATCTTAATCGCGGTACATCTAGGCGGGGTCGACAAAGAGGCACCTCCCGGGGACGTGACTCACATTTTTTAGGCCAACGTACTCAAACTTTGGACTATCCCCTGCGCAGCCGCACCCAGCCTCCTCCAGCTCAATAGCTGGTCCCCAAGTAGTGAACTTGTCATCGCGTCCTCTGACTGTGGACGAGATTCATGCGCTTGAACTGGGTCTGTCTTTTGTGCCCACACCACAATTTGACAGATTTAATGCCATTAAGGACTTACACCTATTTATTAGGAAACTTCGGTGGCACAAGCATCTTAAGCACATGGATCGGCGTAAATGTTTAGAATCGGGGATCCCTGATGACCTTTTACAGGATGTGAAATTGTTATATAATCTGGGGAATGAGTGTGAGCGCATAGAGGGCACTAGGACTTTTACTGACCTGAAATTAAAAAGTCATAAAATGCCACCATCCTCGGGAGAGGTGTCATGTATAGATGTTTTTCTTAATAAAGTCACTAAAGATCTAGATACTCTTAAACCATCGAGATCCATGTTTTATTGCTCTGCAGACGTGACCGCCGCTGTTGCCCTCCTTGCCAATGATCCAGATATAGTGATAAAACCTTCTGATAAGGGGGGCAACACGGTGGTCATGGATACTGCTCAGTACAAAGACATGTGTTTTGTACTTCTTAGAGACCATGACACTTAAGAATTGTTACTAAGTGACCCTACGCCTATATATAAACAGGAACTCAAGGGTATTTTGGATGAGGCTAAAGCTAATCTGGTGATTTCACAAGAGGAGTATGATTTTCTCTTACCTCCCTTTCCTCATATGTCTACCTTCTACTCTCTACCTAAGGTTCACAAGGGGACCTCCCCACTTAAAGGTAGGCCCATTGTCTCGGGTGTGGGTAACCTATGTCAGAATCTAGGCATATATATCGACCAGATTCTCTTGCCGTTCGTGACAGCCCTTCCATCCTACACCCGAGACACCACTGACCTGTTGAAAAAACTGGAGGGGATACAAACGGAGGAGGAATGTATCCTCTCCAGCATTGATGTTGAAACGTTATACTCTTCCATCCCTCATAACTTCGGCATCAAGTCAGTGGATCATTTTTTACAATCCATGGGAAGTCAGTAACGCGCCCACAGTCTCTTTGTGCTCCGTGTCCTCAAATTCACCTTAACCACGAATGTCTTTATTTTTAACAACAAACTCTATCACCAGCTGAGGGGCACTGCGATGGGGAGTCCCCGTGCCCCATTGTATGCTAATTTGTCCCTGGGCTGGTGGGAGGAGGCCCTGGTATTTGGTGACGAGGCCATGGAGGGCATTTAATTTGTGGGACTGTGGGCGCAGTATATTGATGACATCTTCATTTTATGGAATGGGAACCAGTCGTCATTTGAGAAGTTTGTATCACGGCTCAATAGCAATCATATAGGAATGCGCTTCATCTGCGAATTCCATGATGTTGTTCTCTCGTTTTGAGACGTGCGCATTACTAAGAATAACAATGGGGAACTCGATACCACTATTTATAGAAAACCTAATGCCACCAATTCTCTCCTGAGGTGGTAGAGCAGTCACCCTCTCCCCCTCAGGAGAGGAATTCCAAGGGGGCAACATCTCCATTTATGGAGAAATTGCACTAAGAAATGTGAATTCATTTCTCAGGCATCAAACCTGAGATTGAGGTTTCAACAGAGGGGTTACCCAGACAACGTATTGAGATCAGCTTTCAGGGCAGCCCTCACCCAGGAACACTCCACCCTTCTAACCCCCAAAGGGAAAGCAAAATCTGATGCCAAAGTAATCCGTTTTATCACTACCTTTGACAAGGAGGCAAAACAGTTTCGACAGATCCTCACCAATCATTGGGATGTGCTCAAATTGGATCCGGATCGTGGTGATGTTTTAGGCGAACTTCCTCAGATCAGTTATTGACGAGGGAAAAGCCTAAAAGACAAGCTGGTACACAACCACTTAACCCCACAGGTTGTTAACACGTCTTGGCTCCCTAATCCAGTTTTGGGTTGCCACCGGTGCAGTGGCTGTATAGCTTGCAAACACATTTTGACTACCAAAACCTTTACAAGCCATGTCACTGGTAAGGTTTACGCCATACGGCATTTCATCTATTGCCGGTCACGTGGCGTAATATACCAGTTGACATGTGAATGTGGTATCGAATACGTACTGTAGGTAAAACGATTTGGGCACTATGGCGACGAGTAGGGGAACACTTAAATGATGTGCTCTTGCTTGACATCTTGCAATTCTGACGTCCATCATTATATTTATTGAGTAACATTGATACCTTCCACAGTGATATATATCACTAATTTATTCGTTGTAGATAAGTGTGCCGAGTAATACCCTCTTCTTTGTATACATCATACCTCTTCAGATGAGGTGGTTACCAAGGACACTTTTTACCAATGCGTCATTTCCGGGAAGTTGGCAGCATTAGGTTACTAGAGCGCGCTGTTCCACAACCCTGGTGTGATGGGAAGCCGGCGGCGCGCTTCACCAGTGCTGTGCCGCCGGACTTCCGCTGGTAACATGGAGGGAGGACACGATATGCGTCCTCATCTCCATAGCAACCTGCGGGGAGGATCTGGCGTGCTCCTTGCGTCCGGCGTCCTTCCCGTCCCCCTAGAGAGAAGCAGTGGGGAGTTGAGGTGCTGGTCTGGTCAGCCAGCACTTCATTAGTTAATTATCTGTTGAGTTTTTGTGTGATCAGCACCACATGGCTACTTTGCATACTGTTTTGGCTGCAATGCTCCGCCTCAGGTCATGTGATGCTGGCCACATCACATGATCCTGTGTGGGCTATTTAAAGATGGCAACTGCCTAGACAAGTTGCCTGTTATTTGGTTTTCCTGTACAGTGCTGGTGTTTTTGTTGCAAGTTATTGGATTTCAGTGGATTCAGACTTCGGCTTGTGGACTTGGACTTCGCCTTTGCTTTTCCCCTGGTATTGACGTGACCTCCTGATACGACCCCTTGGCTAGTTGACTACTCTGTATTGTGTTTGTTCTGTCTGTGTTTGTTATTCCCTTTGTTTCCCCTTTCCTTGCCCCTGCACTTACTCAGGTCAGGGCCTGTCGACCAGTTACGGTTCTGCCATCTAGGGCTTATACTGTAAGTAGGCAGGGACAGTAGTTGGGGTTACAGTCAGGGCTCACTTTCCTCCCTTCCCCTCGTGACAGAATAACAGGCCTACCTTCATGGAGCCGTTTAGAGTCCTCACGGATCAAATGAGTAACATGGCTCAGATGATCCAGGATCTAGCTGAGAGACCCCAACATCAGGAGCAGCTGCAGTCTGTACCTGCAGCCGTTCCCTCCATGCCTAACCCCAATATTGAACCCCATATTAAGTTACCTGATCGGTTTTTGGGGGACCGAAAGACTTTCAGGTCCTTTAAGGAGAGCTGCAAGCTTTATTTCCGTTTGCGCCCTCATTCCTCGGGTTCGGAGCAGCAAAGGGTCGGTATAATCATATCCTTACTGCAAGGGGATCCGCAGGAGTGGGCTTTTTCATTACCATCTGACTCTCCATGTCTTTCTTCTGTGGAGGCATTTTTTCAGGCCTTAGGGCTGTTGTATGAAGAGACTGACATGGCCGCAGTTGCCGAAAATCAACTTAGATTTCTTCGCCAGGGTAACCGTCCTGTCAAGGATTACTGTTCGGAGTTCCATAAATGGTGTTTGTCCTCTGAGTGGAACGATCCTGCTTTGAGGAGTCAGTTTAAGGTGGGACTGTCCGACCACTTAAAAGATTTACTTGTTAGTTACCCCTCCCCAGACACCCTAGATGCGACTATGACTCTAGCTATTAGACTCGACCGACGATTCAGAGAGAGACAGAGAGAACGTCGGACTGCTCCTCAAGTGGTCGTTTCGCCTGATGCTCCCACTCAGAGACCTCCTCCTGCTGAAGTCCTGGAAGAGCCTATGCAACTAGGGCTAACTATGAGGGACCAGAGACGCCTCAAGGGAGCTTGTTTCTACTGTGGAGAAATGGATCACTGGCTCCAGCAGTGTCCAAGACTTCCAGCCTCAAAGAAGTCTCTTCCGAGGAATAAGGTTTCACCCAGGGTGGTAAGAAAGAAATTTTTGTTACCTTTTACGATTTCGCATAATTTGTGTAAGGGTTCAGGTGAAGCATTTGTGGATTCCGGATCTGCTTCTAATTTTATTGACTTTGATTTTGCTCAGGCTGTAGGGATTCCTACAATTCCGTTGAAGGGTGTTATACAAATTATTGCTCTTGATTCCACACCTCTGGGTAACAGGAGGGTAGAATTTTGTACTCCTGAGGTTACCCTTACTGTAGGGGTCTATCATTCTGAAGTATGTTCATTCCTAGTATTAAAGAATTTACCTGCTGATCTTGTCCTGGGTTTGCCTTGGTTACAGGACCACAATCCGGTAATCAATTGGTCATCAGGTGAATTGGAAAAATGGGAGTCTAAGTGTAAACAGTGCTGTAAGTCTATACTGCAAGCTGGAACCACTGTCGAGTCTCTTGTCCTTCCAGAGTATATCAGAGACTTTTTAGATGTGTTTACTATGTCTGAGACTGACTTCCTTCCTCCCCATCGGCCTTATGATTGTTCCATTGAGATCATTGAAGGGTCTAAATATCCCAAGGGCCGTATTTATAATCTTTCAGCCCCAGAACGTCAGGCCATGAAGGAGTACCTTACTGAAAGTCTGGCTAAGGGTCATATCAGGCCTTCAGTATCACCAATGGGGGCGGGGTTTTTCTTCGTCAGTAAAAAGGATGGAGGGTTAAGGCCGTGTATTGATTACAGGGAACTGAACAAAATTTCAGTAAAAAACAGGTACCCCCTGCCCCTTATTCCAGATTTATTGAACCAGGTCCAAGGAGCCTGCTGGTTCTCTAAACTGGACTTAAAAGGGGCCTATAATTTGATTAGGATCAGGGAGGGGGATGAATGGAAGACAGCTTTCAATACCCCAGAGGGTCACTATGAGTACCAAGTGATGCCTTTCGGGTTGAGTAATGCACCGGCTGTTTTTCAAAATTTTGTCAATGATATTTTTAGACCGTTTTTGGGGAGGTTTATGATTGTCTATATTGATGATATTCTCATTTTTTCGGCTGATTGGGAATCATATGTCTCTCACACTAGACAGGTGCTGGAGGTGTTACGCAAAAATCAATTATTTGTTAAAGGGGAAAAGTGTACGTTTGGTGTCCAGGAGGTGGCCTTTCTAGGTTATATCCTCACCCCTTTTTCTTTTAAAATGGACCCAGCAAAGGTACAAGCCATCCTAGATTGGGTACGACCTACCTCCCTAAAGGCGCTCCAGCGCTTTCTAGGATTTGCTAACTTTTACCGTAAATTTATTAAAAATTTCTCGGTTATGGCCAAGCCCATTACGGATCTGACTCGTAAGGGAGCAGATCTGGCCAATTGGTCCCCGGCAGCCATAGAGGCATTTGAATCTCTTAAAAGATCTTTTATTAATGCTCCTGTTTTGATCCAACCCGACCAAACTAAGCCCTTTATAGTGGAGGTTGATGCTTCTGAGGATGGCGTTGGAGCTGTTCTGTCTCAGGGATCCTCCACTTTAACTAATCTCAAGCCATGCGCTTTTTTTTCACGCAAATTCTCGCCTAACGAAAAGAATTATGACATCGGCAACAGGGAATTATTAGCTATTAAATGGGCTTTTGAGGAATGGCGTCATTTCTTGGAGGGGGCATTACATCGTGTCATGGTCCTCACGGATCACAAAAATCTGATGTTTCTGGAATCAGCTAAGCGGTTAAATCCTAGACAGGCAAGGTGGGCTTTGTTTTTTACTCGTTTTGATTTTTGTGTTACCTTCAGGCCCGGAAGTAAGAACATTAAGGCGGATGCCCTGTCTAGAAGCTTCCATGCTTGTCAACTTCCTGAGGGTCCGCCTGAACCCATCCTGCCTGCTGACATCATTGTGGCAGCCGCCACAGCTGATTTGACTTCTGAAATTTCGGCGGGACAACATCTGGCTCCGCCTGACACTCCCACAGATAAGTTATTTGTGCCGGCTCATTTACGTTTGCGGCTGCTGGGTGAGTGTCACAACTCCGTGTTATGAGGACATCCAGGTATTAATGCCACTAAAGAGTTAATTTCTAGGGAATTTTGGTGGCCTTCTATTTCTAGGGATGTTCAGGCCTTTGTAACTTCCTGTAGCACATGCGCCAGGTCCAAGAATCCTAAGACGCGTCCTATGGGTGAGCTACATCCATTACCCATTCCTGATAGACCATGGTCCCACTTGTCTATGGATTTTATCACTGACCTGCCATGTTCTGATAGTAAAACTGTGATTTGGGTGGTAGTGGACAGGTTCAGTAAAATGTGTCATCTCATCTCATTGTGTAAATTACCTACTGCAAAAGTTTTGGCCTCTCTGTTTATTGATCACATTGTAAGAATTCATGGTATACCGGAAAACATTGTATCAGACAGGGGTGTGCAATTTGTCTCCAGGTTTTGGAAGGCCTTTTGTCATAAGATTGATATTTCCTTGTCTTTTTCGTCGGCCTTCCATCCAGAGACTAATGGTCAGACTGAGCGCCTTAATCAATCTGTTGAACAATTTCTTAGATGTTATGTTGCGGACAACCAACATCAATGGTCTAGATATTTGTCTCTCGCCGAATTTGCCATAAATAACAGGGTTAATACATCCTCTAGGATATCGCCGTTCTTTTGTAATATGGGTTTCCATCTGCGTTTTGGTTCTTTTTCCTTGTCTACATCTGTTGTTCCAGAGGTCAACTCTTTTGCTCAAGAACTGTGCACAGTTTGGGCGCAGGTTCAAACGAACCTGAAAAAAGCCCAAGAGACCCAAAAGATTAAGGCAGATAGGAAGCGCTCGAATGGTGTTGATTTCAGGGTGGGGGACAAAGTGTGGCTTTCGACAAAAAACCTAAAAATGAAAGTACCTTCTTATAAGTTTGCGCCTCGGTTAATTGGTCCGTACGAGATCACCAAGGTGATTAATCCTGTGTCTTTTAAACTGTGTCTACCTGAATCTTTTCGCATCCACAATGTATTTCACAAATCATTGTTAAAGGGTTATGTTGCTCCCGTTTGTCCAGAGAATCAACCTCCGCCTCCAGTACAGGTGGCAGGACAAGCGGAACATGAGGTTGCTAGTATTATTGATGTAAGAAAGGTTCGGAATTCCTTCCAGTATCTCGTACACTGGAGAGGATTTGGTCCGGAGGACAGATCTTGGGTACCGTTGACCAGGATGCATGCTGATACTCTCATCAGGAATTTCCATCGAGCGCATCCTGAGAAACCGGCTCCCGTGGTTAAGGGTCCGGTGGCCCCTCGTGAAGGGGGGGTACTGTGATGGGAAGCCGGCGGCGCGCTTCCCCAGTGCTGTGCCGCCGGACTTCCGCTGGTAACATGGAGCGAGGACACGATATGCGTCTCCATAGCAACCTGCGGGGAGGACCTGGCGTGCTCCTTGCGTCCGGCGTCCTTCCCGTCCCCCTAGAGACAAGCAGTGGGGAGTTGAGGTGCTGGTCTGGTCAGCCAGCACTTCATTAGTTAATTATCTGTTGAGTTTTTAGCCATGTGGTGCTGATCACACCACATGGCTACTTTGCATACTGTTTTGGCTGCAATGCTCCGCCTCAGGTCATGTGATGCTGGCCACATCACATGATCCTGTGTGGGCTATTTAAAGATGGCAACTGCCTAGACAAGTTGCCTGTTATTTGGTTTTCCTGTACAGTGCTGGTGTTTTTGTTGCAAGTTATTGGATTTCAGTGGATTCAGACTTCGGCTTGTGGACTTAGACTTCGCCTTTGCTTTTCCCCTGGTATTGACGTGACCTCCTGATACGACCCCTTGGCTAGTTGACTACTCTGTATTGTGTTTGTTCTGTCTGTGTTTGTTATTCCCTTTGTTTCCCCTTTCCTTGCCCCTGCACTTACTCAGGTCAGGGCCTGTCGACCAGTTACGGTTCTGCCATCTAGGGCTTATACTGTAAGTAGGCAGGGACAGTGGTTGGGGTTACAGTCAGGGCTCACTTTCCTCCATTCCCCTTGTGACACCTGGCTAAGCCCGACCCGTTTATCTCCATCACGTGATCGGAAGCGGGTCACCTGTTTGGCGGCCGGCACAGTGGGCGGGACAGCGGAAGGCGCGCTATCACTGCCTATTTAAAGACGCCAAAGGTAAGAACACATTGCTGCTATTAGGCACCTTTTTCCCTAGCACCAGGGAGACACTTGTCCCTATTATGGGATCATTTCCAGACATGGGTTATATTTGCTGATGCAAACACGTGTTCCCACTGGCTCAGTGTTTGCCTGCTACACCTGTTCCCACTCTGCCTGCTACACCTGTTCCCTTTGTATTTAATTAACTTTTCAGTACTGTGCTACCTTGAGGAGCTAGACATCTTGGAGGTCTCAGGTGGTTTTTCTCTACACTCCCCTGATGAGTCTTTGACAGAAACTTGCCACGTCGGGAGTAGGCACGAGATATATATTTTAGGGACAGGTATCCGGACGGGGTCGCCCCTTTCGGGGCGGGTGCTCTGTATAAGTAGGCAGGGTGATCGCAGTCCCCTCCCCATCAAGACACTAGGGCGAGATTAGGGACTGTGCCCACTCTCTCAGGATTCACTACCATCAGGCACCCGTCACCTCTGCATGGACCCCTACCCTGGTCTTCATCCACTGTCTCACCAAGGTCCACGGCAGATGGGTAAGACTGTTCCAGCTGCGTCCCTGAGTGGACCACATTGGATTTTTACTATTTACATTGCTCTGGAGTGCTATTTTGTGCTTTTGTTTTTGTGCCACTGGCATCAACTTGGATTTGGCTCACAGTTTTTAGTATATATCCATTAAAAGTTATATTTTAAGAGTAGTTTTCGCACTCCAGTTAATAGTTTGAAGCTAGTTATTGATGAAGTGAGATGACCAAATAATGTCTGTTTTAGCACCATTTTTATTTATTTTTTTAAGGCATTCACTTCATAGGGTAGATCATGTGATAGTTTTATAGAGAAGTTCATTATGGGAACAGTGATATGTCTATTTTTTTTATTTTTGCCGTTTTACACAATAAAAGCATTTTTTAAAAATGTGATATTTTTTATAAAGCCAGTCGTTACCATATACAGTATTTTTATTTTTTTTTATTTTAAATGGCTTGATGAGAGTAAAGGGTGCCTTTTTAACTTTTATTAAAAAAAAAAAGAAAACACTTTTTTTTTTTCCTTTTTTTTTTTATCCTGTTTTGGGACTTCAATTTTTACGGTTTTGATCCCTGTTTCTATGCTATACAATACTTGCTGTATTGTACTACATTGATACTGTATTACACCTGGGGGCTGGACCTCATAGGCCTCCAAAGGTTTGGCAAGGCCTGGGGTTGCCATAGAAGCTATTACCCTCCTATCACAGCATGGGTAGCCAATGAGGCCAGATAGGCACCCTCATCCCTCTACAAACTTGAGGTTGCGGTCAGCATTGACTGTGGCATATGAGGGGGTTAATCTGCTGGAATTTGCATTTCCAGCGATGTTGGCAGATACAGCAGGGGCTTGGCTGTTCCTGATTGAGCAAGTGCAGGAGCTGTAACTGCCCTATCAGCGTGCTGTACATATATGGCGCATGTTGGGAAGGGTTTCTATTTTTGCCTCCATGTGTCTCCTTTGGAGCAGCTACTAAGTGGTTCTGCTGGGAATGGACTCTCAAAATTTCCATATCACCTCTGGCAGCTGACAATGTAGTCCTTTCACGTTTTCCCTGCACTTAAGTATTATGGCATCCATAGTAATGAAGGTATATAATGTGTGACATGCACAGTATGCAAGCAACAAAAGAGCCCGCTGTATTATATTGATATCTTCTTTATTTCATCATTATTCAAAAAGTGTAATCAACACATACCAAAGTCCATGTTTTTAAAAGTACAAATTACAGAGGCAGACAAAGCACAAGACTGTGCTACCATGATGTTTCGGGAACGTTCCCCTTCTTCAGGCACTCTCAGTATCCTCCTGAACATGAATAAATAGCCCTACCTCATTCCAAATTATAAACACATGCAGCAGTAGTAAAATACAAATCCGATAATGACTAGGGATGAGCCAACCTGTACCGTAATGTTCGGGTTCGTATCAAACATTACTGTGTCCGGGTACCCGAACCCGAACACGGATTTTGCAGCAAAATTCCGTGTTTGGTATTTGTATGAATAATAAAGCTTGTTTAAGGCAGCAGCGCAGTCAATCAACAAGCTTTTAAGCTGTACCTAGTATTAGCATGGCTGTGATTGACCGGCGCAACATGTGACCCTGCATGCTTAAATGCAGGATCATATGTTTTGTTGCCATTCTGCTCTAACTAGTGTGGGGACAGGATGCTGCTGCAGGCTGTGAGAGTGTTCAGCTTCTAATGTAAAGTTTGTGGGTGACATATAGGCATTTTTAGTGGGTGCAATACACATTCTTTGCACCAGTGACACAGAAATATGATACTTAATTGGGCTGTTTATTCTGTGGGTGACCTGTAGCCATTTTATGTGGGTGCAATGCACTTCCTTTGAACCGGTGACACAAAAATACAATAGTTTTCGAGCATATAATTCTGTGGGTGACCTATAGCCATTTTTTGGGGTTCAATACACCTCCTTTGCGTCCGTGACACAGAAAAACAATACTTAATCTGGCTATTAATTTTGTCGGGGACCTTTAGCCATTTTCTGGGTTGCACAACACTTCCTTTGCATCTGTCACATTGTAATAGTACAGTTAATCAGTCTGTTAATTTTGTGGGTGACATAAACCCAAATTTTGGGGCGCAAAACACCTCCTTTGCATCAGTCACACAGAAATAGAATAGTTAATTAGTCTGTTAATTCTGTCGGTGACATAAACCCTTTTTTGGGGATGCAAAACACCTCCTTTGTATCCGTGACGAAGAAATAGAATAATCAGTCTGTTAATTTTGTGGATGCCCTCAAAGAATGAGGAGAACATGAAATAAGGGACGTGGCTGTGATCGTGGTGCTGCTGGTGTTGGTGGTGGTGGAGCTCCTTCTGCAGGGAGAGGATGTTGTCGATCTGTGCCAGGTAAGCACCCAAATAAAACACCCTCTTCTGGTGCACGCAGGTGACAGGACGTTCTGCGTCATTTTGTAGGCCCGAATTCCACTGTACGAATGGTGAGGCCAGAACAAGTAGAGGCGGTAGTAGATTGGATGGCTGACAGAGCCTCCAGTTCCTTCACATTGTCTTCTACCAGGTCCCCGGCTGAAAGTGCATAGTTGGCACCAGCGGCCCACAGGCATCTGTCTTCCACCTCAACCCCTTGCACATCAGCCAAGCAGTCTGAGCTCCTAGTCATGCAGCAGTCATGCTTTTTGTTGACTCTGCTGACAGGGTTTTCAAGGGCAATCCACATAGCCCTGCCCTGAGATGGAAGAGATTGATGCTCTTCCATGCTCAACCACCTATGTTTTAGTATGAGGACATGGGAGGAAAAAACACAGGTGACAACTTCTGTGGCTTTCTGCACTGTGCAGACCAGCAAAGAGGACAGGGGTGAGGAGTGGGTGGAAGATGATGTGGAGGATGATGAGGTCCTAGAAGTCACATTGAATCAAGGTCATCCAAGTGACATGTGCAGTTCTGAAGAAGAGGTGGTGGTGGTCACTCACCGCCAAGCGCACAGCACAAAAGGGAGCAGGGTGCAAAACCACAGCTGACAACAGGACACATGTGGTTTGAACGCTGTGCAGTAAGAACCTATATATATATATATATATATATATATATATATATATATATATATATATTTATATAATATTTATTTGCAGAGAAGGGGCTGAGTTTTCTACTACTTTATCTTCAAATTCAGAGCCCATAGCTACCATGCTCCACAGACTTTTAATGGTATTCCAAAAGGACAGTTTGTCCATGCACCGAGAATATGTAGCTCTGATGCTACCTATCTTTTACAGATGGAAAAACTGAATAAAAAATTTGTGGATCATGGTTATGATGAAACGACGGTTAGGAAGACTGGATTGCATGTTCTAAAACTGCAAACAGGTGTTACAGAAGAAAAAAATCTAAAAAGACATACTGTACAATCATTTTGTTTCAGATTTTGATCAGCACACCAAGATGACTAAATAAACCATTTGCAAATATTGGAAACTCCTGACCCGTGATAGCAGGTTTGCCCCAATGTTTAACCACTTCAGATCTGGGCCATTTCCCCCCTTCCTGACCAGGCCTAATTTTGCAAATCTGACATGTGTCACTTCATGTGGTAATAACTTTGGAACGCTTTTGCTTATCCAAGCGATTCTGAGATTGTTTTCTCGTGACACATTGTACTTCAAGTTAATGGTAAATTTGAGTCGATAAGTTTTAATTTTTTTTATAAAAAAATCCAAAAGTTAACAAAAATTTGAAAAAATTCACTGTTTTCTAAATTTCAATCTCTCTGCTTTTAAGACAGATAGTGATTCCCCATAAAATCCTTTTTAATTTACATTCCCCATATGTCTACTTTATGTTGGCATCATTTTGGTACTGTCATTTTATTTTTTTAGGACAGTAGAAGGTTTAAAATTTTAGATGCAATTTTTGCAAATTTGCAAAATCAACTTTTTTAAGGACCAGTTCAGTTCTGAAGTCAGTTTGTGGGCTTACATAATAGAAACCACCCATAAATGACCCCATTTTAGAAACGACACCCCTCAAACTATTCAAAACTGGTTTTAGAAATGTTGCTAACCCTTTAAGTATTCCACAGGAATTAAAGCAAAATAGATGTGAAATTTCAAAATTTCACTTTTTTTGCAGATTTTCCATTTTAATAACTTTTTTCCTGTAACACATCAAGGGTTAACAACAAAACAAAACTCAATATTTATTACCCCGATTCTGCAGTTTGCAGAAACACCCCACATGTGGTCGTAAACTGTTATTTTGGGATACGCCAGGGCTCAGAAGGGGAGGAGCAGCATCTGCATTTTCTAACATGGAATTTTTTGTCATGGTTTGTAAGAGTGATAACTTATTAATTTTTTTGTAGACTGAGCTACGTGAGGTCTTATTTTTAGTGGGACAAGCTGTGCTTTTTATTGGCACCATTTTGGGGTACATCCGGCTTTCTGGTGACTTTTTAATCAAATTTTTGGGAGGTTAACTAAAAAAAAAAAAAAAAGCAGTTTAGGGGCATTTTTCTATATTTTTTTTTACACCGTTCACTTGATGGGGTAGATCATGTGATATTTTTGTAGAGCCAGTTGTTACGGATGCAACGATACCAAATATGTCTATTTTTTATTTTATTTTTTTACGTTTTACACAATAAGAGCATTTTTAGAAGAAAAATCATGTTTTTGTGTTGCAATTTTTTAAGAGCCATTTTTTTGGGGGCTCATTTATTGCAGGATGAGGTGACGTTTTTATTGCTACCATTTTGGGATACATGCGACTTTTTGATTGTTTGATATTATGTTTTTTGGTAGGTGATGCGACAAAAAAGCTGTTTTGGCATAATTTTTATTAGATTTTTTTACGCAGTTCACTTGATGGGGTAGATCATGTGATATTTTTATAGAGCCGGTCGTTTCGGACGTGGTGATACCAAATATGCCTATCTTATTTATTTATTTTTATTTGTAACTTTTTTTAACACCTTGACGACCTAGGACGTGAATGCTCGTCCTAATATGGCGTTACTTAACGCCCTAGGGCGAGCATTCTCGCCTTAGGGTTAAGGTGCTGCTGCTGCCCGCTGCCGCAATCTGCTGTATCCACCAGCACCGGTGATTACACCGATGCCGGCGGATTAACCCCTTGTATGGCGCGGTCACGCTGACCGCAGCAACCGCGGCATACAAGGCAATTGCGGCAGCTTTTAAAGCCATCGGGTCCCCGTGAGGCGGTGGGGGGGGGGGCCCGATGGCTGAGATGGAAGCCCCGATGCCTTGCCCAGAGGCATCGGGACTCCCATCTACGGAAGCCCAGGAGACCCAGCCACAGCGCTGGGTCTCCTAGGCAAGGGTCAGCGTCACAGTGTGAGACGCTGACAGTTGAATGCAGCACAATACAGATGTATTGTGCTGCATTCAATCAGGGATCAGACCCTGAAATGTTAAAGTCCCTTACTGGGATGTAAGTGAAATGTTTAAAAAAAAGTTAAATAAAAGTGTTTTAACAAAAAAAAAAAAATAATAAAGTTTCAATTAACCCCTTCAACCCCGGGCCTGTTTTCACCTTCATGCCCAGGCGATTTTTTGCAAATCTGACATGTGTCACTTTATGTGGTAATAACTTTGGAACGCTTTTACTTATCCAGGACATTCTGAGATTGTTTTCTTGTGACACATTGTACTTCATGACAGTCATAAATTTGAGTCAATATATTTCACCCTTATTTATGAAAAAATCCCAAATTTACCAAAAATTTGGAAAAATTTGCAAATTTGCAAATTTCAATTTCTCTACTTTCAAAATACACAGTAATACCTCCAAAAATAGTTATTATTTTACATTCCCCATATGTCTACTTTATGTTGGCATCATTTTGTAAATGTCATTTTACTTTTTTAGGACGTTAGAAGGCTTAGAAGTTTAGAAGCCATTTTTTCAAATTTTCACCAAATTTTCCAAAACCATTTTTTTGAGCACCAATTCAGATATAAAGTGATTTTGAGGGGCTTACATAATGAAAACCCCCATAAATGACCCCATTTTAGAAACTACACCCCTCAAGTTATAAAAAACTGATGTTACAAACTTTGTTAACCCTTGAGGTGTTCCACAAGAATTAAAGGAAAATGGAGGTGAAATTTCAAAATTTCAATTTTTTGGTAGATTATTCATGTTAATAATTTTTTTCTTGCAACACAGCAAGGGTTAACAGCAAACTAAACCTCAATATACATTGCTCTGATTCTGCAGTTTACAGAAATACCCCGTATGTGGTGGTAAACGTCTCTATGGGTTTGTGGCAGTGGTCAGAAGGAAAGGAGCGCCATAGGGATTTTGGAGGCAGATTTTGCTAGAATGGTTTTTAGGCACCATTTTGTAATTGAGAGACCCTGATGTACCCCTACAGTAGAAACCCTCAAAAAGTGACCCCATTTTAGAAACTACACCCTTCAAAGAATATATTAAGGGGGGTACTGGCCACTTTGGCCCCCTAAGCGTTTTATGGAATTTGGAAACACTTGGCTATGAAAATGAAAAGTTTCATTTCTTCCAATAAAATGTTGCTTTAGCCGCAAATTTTTCATTTTCACAAGAGGTAACAGGAGAAAAGCACCCCATAATTTGTTCCCCATTTTCTCCTGAATACGGCAACACCCCATATGTAGTGGTAAACTGCTGTTGGGGCACATGGCAGGACTCAAAACAGAAGGAGCGCCATATGGATTTTGCAGAACAGATTTTGATGGATTGGTTTGCGGGTGCCATTGATTTTTTTATTTTTTGAGTTATTGTCTTATGTGGGGGCTCATTTTTTGCGGGACGAGATGACGGTTTGATTGGTACCATTTTGGGGTACATAAGACTTTTTGATCGCTTGGTATTACAGTTTTTGTGAGTCAAGGTGAAAACAAATAGCTGTTTTGGCATGGTTTTTAAAAAAAAATTTTTACAACATTCACCTGGGGGGCTATCTCATGTAATATTTTTATAGAGCAGGTTGTTACGGACGCGCCGATACCCAATATGTCTAACTTTTTTATTTTTGGAACGTTTTACACATTAGATGCATTTTAGAACAGAATAAAATCTTTTTTTTGTGTTGCCATTTTCAAAGAGCCATATTTTTTTAAGTTTTCAGGCGATTGTCTCAGGTAGGGTATCGTTTTTGCAGGACAAGATGACGGTTTGATTGGTACCATTTTGGGGTAAATACACCTTTTTGATCGCCTGCTATTACACTTTTTGTGAGGCAAGAGGGAAAAATATGGTTGTTTTGGCATAGTTTTTATTTTTTATTTTTTGCACCATTCACCCGGGGGGCCATCTCATGTAATATTTTTATAGAGCAGGTTGTTACGGACGCGACGATACCCAATATGTCTGACTTTTTAATTTTTGGATAGTTTTACACATTAGATTTATTTTTTGAACAGAATATAATCATTATTTTGTGTTGCCATTTTCAAAGAGCAATATTTTTTTCAGTTTTCAGGCGATTGTCTCAGGTAGGGTATCGTTTTTGCAGGACAAGATGACGGTTTGATTGGTACCATTTTGGGGCAAATATGCCTTTTTGATCGCCTGCTATTACACTTTTTGTGAGGCAAAAGAGAAAAAAATGTCTGTTTTGGCTTAGTTTTTTAAAAACTATTTTTACAGCATTCGCCTGGGGGGCCATCTCATGCAATATTTTTATAGAGCAGGTTGTTATGGACGCGGCGATACCCAATATGTGTATAATTTTTATTTTTGGAAAGTTTTACACATTAGATACATTTTTGAACAAAATAAAATATTTTTTGTGTTGCCATTTTCTGAGAGCCATATTTTTTTATTTTTCAGGCGATTGTCTTAGGTAGGGTCTCATTTTTTGCGGGACAAGATGACGGTTTGATTGGTACCATTTTGGGGTACATACGCTTTTTTGATCACCTGCTATTACACTTTTTGTAAGGGAAGGTGACCAAAAAATGTCTGTTTTGGCACAGTTTTTTTTTTTTTTTTTTTACTGCGTGCCCCTGACGGGGTGGATCATGTGCTATTTTTATAGAGCCGGTCGATACGGACGCGGCGATACCTAATATGTCTATTTTATTTTTTTTTCACTATTTTTTACAATTTTTTTTATATTATTTTGTAAAAATGACGTTTTTCTTTTTTGGAGAACTTGAAACTTTTTTTTTGTAAAACTTTATTTTTTTCACTTTTTTTTACTTTCTTATTTTACACTTTTTATTCACTTTTGGGGGTCTGATCCCCTTACAATGCATTACAATACTTCTGTATTGTAATGCATTGGCTGGAAGTGTATTACTCAATGTAATACACTTCCAGCACACTGCCTGTGAGATCCAGGGGGCTGGATCTCACAGGCTTCCGTAGATAGCAGCCGGATGCCTAAGGAAGGCATCCGGCTGCTATCTCAGCCATCGGGTCCCCGTCACAGCAGCGCGGGGACCCGATGGCAACCCCTTCCGACCGCCCGCATCGCATGTGCCGCGGTCAGCGCTGACCGCGGCACATGAAGGGTTAATGCGCCGGCATTGGTGTTTTCACCGATGCTGGCGCATTCCTCAGGGGTCCGGCACCTGGGCACAGCCGGACCCCCGACTCTGATCGGGCGGGCGCAGCTCCTGCACCCGCCCGATCAGCGCTCAGTAATAGTACGGCGCTGGGCGTCTAGCGCCTTGCCGCAGCGCCGTACTATTACGGCGCTGGTCGCCAAGGGGTTAAAAAAAAGCCCCTTCCCCATAAAGAAAAACATAAAAATAGAAAAAAAAATTAAAAATATATTAGGTATCGCCACGTCCATAAAAACCTGCTTTATTAAAATATCACATGATCCAGCCCGCCCGGTCAACACCGTAAAAAATAAAAACTGTCTAAAAAAAGTCATTTTTGTCACATTTCATCACAAAAAATGTAATACAATGCGATCAAAAAAGCGTATGCCCCCAAAAATAGTACCAATCTAACTGTCATCTCATCCCTCAAAAAATTAGCCCCTACCCGAGACAATCGTCCAAAAAATAAAAAAACTACAGCTCTCTGACTATGGAGACATGATTTTTTTTTTCAAAAATGATATTATTGTGTAAAACTTAAAGGGAACCTGTCATCTCCGAAACACCACCTGAACTAGAGTAAGCAGTGTTTAGTGTAAGTGACGTAGAGTCTGATTATGTAATTTTTATCTTCATACTCGCTTCCACTCTGAAGTTGTGCTCCCACAAACCTGCAGTAAAATGCACTCAGTGGACTCAAGTGCTCACTCACATAATGGAGAGGACTCAAAGAAGAGTCCAGTGAGAGCATTTTACTGCTGGTTTGTGGGAGCACAGCGTCGGAATGGAAGTGAGTATGAAGATAAAACTTACATATTCGGATATTCAGCATCACTTACACTATACACCGCTTACTCTAGTTCAGGGGGTGTTTCGGAGATGACAGGTTCCCTTTAAAAAAATAAAAATAAGTATACATGTTAGGTATCGCCACGTCCGTAAAAACCTGCTCTACAAAAATATTGCATGATCTCTCCCCTCATGTGAACACTGTAAAAAATAAAAAATAAAAACTGTCTAAAAAAAGCCATTTTTTGTCACATTTCATCACAAAAAATGTAATACCAAGCTGTCACGAGGGGAAGACAAGGGTGGTGAGCCCTGCGCTGAACCCCTCCTTCTTTCCCTGCCTACTTGCCTCAGTCGGCCCTAGGTAGCCGCGGACAACCACGAAGGCGGTCCCTACACTGGATAAGTGCGCAGGAGGGAAAGGGAACACAGGGACGGACACAACACAGACAGAACAAACACAATGGAAGAGTAGTCAGCAAGCCGGGTCAAACACAGGAGGTCACGTAAATACCAGGGGTGAAACAAGAGAGAGGTCAAAGTCCAAAATCCAAAAGTCCAAATCCAAGTAACTGTCCAAGCACAAAGGTCGCACGAGCACTGATCAAAGGGGTAACTAATCACAGGCGATTTGAGAGGGCAACTGGACTGCTTTAAATAGCCCTCCAATGGGTCATGTGACGGGGCCAGCGTCACATGACCTCATTTGCATAATGAGCGCTGGCCAAACATGACCAGTGCTCAAATATGCACAAATTTGGCCATGTGGCGTGGCCAGCGCCACATGACCCAATACATAAGGGCAACTTATAATATATATATACACTCTGAGCGCTGGCTTGCCGGGCCAGCGCTCAGTACCGCCCACTGCTCGTGTCTAGGGGGGCGGGGACGCCGGGCACGCAGCATCCGGAAGCGCGCCCGACGCTCCCCGCCTCTCGTCACTATGGAGACAAGGACGCATGTCGCGTCCTCGCTCAGAGATAGCGGAAGTCCGGCGGCGCTGCAAGCGGGGAGCGCGCCGCCGGTCTTCCGTGACAGTACCCCCCCCTTCACGAGGGGCCACCGGACCCTTACCAGCGGGAGCAGGTTTATCAGGATGCTGCAGATGGAATTTCCGGATGAGTGAATCTGCATGCATCCTGGTCAAGGGCACCCAAGACCTATCCTCCGGCCCGAACCCCTTCCAGTGTACCAGGTACTGAAAGGAATTCCGAACCCTCCTCACATCCATGATTCTAGCAATCTCGTGCTCCACTTGACCCTCCACCTCGACCAGAGGCGAGGACTGTTCCTCTGGACCAACGGGAGCAACATAACGTTTCAGCAAGGACATATGAAAAACATTATGAACGCGAAGGGAGTCGGGTAAACATAATTCAAACGATACCGGATTGATCACCTTGGTGATCCTGTATGGACCAATGAAGCGAGGCGCAAACTTATAAGATGGTACCTTCATGCGTAGATTTCTTGTCGACAACCATACCATGTCCCCCACCTTGAAATTCACACCCTTAGAACGTCTCTTATCAGCCTTTGTTTTTTGGATACCTTGGGCCTTTTCCAGGTTCAACTGAACCTGTGCCCAAACTGTGCACAGTTCTTGAGAAAAAACATTGACCTCTGGAACAACCGAAGAGGATGAGGAAAAGGAACCAAAGCGCGGATGAAAGCCCATATTACAGAAGAAAGGTGAAACCCCAGAGGAGGAATTCACTCGGTTATTAATAGCAAATTCGGCCAGAGACAGGTATCTGGCCCACACAAGCTGGTTATCTGTCACATAACATCTGAGATACTGCTCAACAGATTGATTAAGACGCTCAGTCTGACCATTGGTCTCCGGATGAAAGGCCGACGAAAAGGACAAAGATATTTCAATCCTCTTACAGAAAGCTCTCCAGAATTTAGACACAAACTGCACCCCCCTGTCCGATACAATATTCTCTGGAATACCATGCAATTTAATTATGTGGTCCAAAAATACAGACGCCAAGACCTTAGCAGAAGGTAACTTACACAACGGAATAAAATGACACATCTTGCTAAATCTGTCAACCACAACCAAAATCACAGTTTTACCCTCAGAGCAAGGTAAATCCGTGATGAAGTCCATGGACAAATGCGACCATGGTCTGCTAGGTATGGGTAATGGACGTAACTCACCCATAGGCCGTGTCTTGGGATTCTTGGACCTGGCACAAGTGTTGCACGCAGTTACGAAAGCCTGAACATCCCTGGAAATCGATGGCCACCAATACTGCCTAGAGACTAACTCCCTGGTGGCATTGATACCAGGATGTCCACATAATACAGAGTTATGGCACTCACCCAGTAGTCGCAAACGCAAATGAGCCGGCACAAACAATTTGTCATTGGGGGTACCAGTGGGAGCGAGATGCTGTCCTGCTGAAATTTCGGATGCTAGATCAGACGAGGTAGCGGCCACGATGATGTCAGCCGACAGGATGGGCTCAGGAGGAACGTCAGGAGGCTGATACGCCTGAAAGCTCCGGGATAAGGCGTCAGCCTTAATGTTCTTGCTTCCTGGTCTAAAGGTGACACAAAAATCAAAACGAGTAAAAAACAAAGCCCACCTCGCTTGTCTAGGATTCAAACGTTTAGCAGACTCCAAAAACATAAGATTCTTATGATCCGTGAGGACCACAGTGCGATGTAATGCCCCCTCCAGGAAGTGACGCCACTCCTCAAATGCCCATTTAATGGCCAACAGCTCCCTATTACCGATATCATAGTTCCTCTCAGCAGACGAGAACTTGCGGGAGAAAAAGGCACATGGCTTAAGATTGGTTAAGGTGGAGGACCCCTGGGACAGTACTGCCCCTACCCCATCCTCAGATGCATCCACCTCAACTATAAAGGGCTCATTCTGATCAGGCTGGATTAACACAGGGGCATTAGTAAAACACTGTTTTAGCTTCTCAAAGGCTTCAATAGCTGAAAGGGGCCAATTAACTAGATCCGCTCCCTTGCGAGTTAGATCTGTAACTGGTTTGATCACCAACGAAAAATTTTTAATAAATTTGCGATAGAAGTTCGCAAATCCTAAAAATCGTTGGAGCGCCTTAAGGGAGGAGGGTCGCACCCAATCAAGGATGGCCTGCACCTTAGCTGGGTCCATTTTGCAAGAAAAAGGGGTCAAAATGTATCCTAAAAAGGCCACCTCCTGATCGCCAAAGATACACTTCTCCCCTTTGACAAATAGTTTATTCTTACGTAACACCTCTAACACCTGCCTGGTATGAGAAACGTGAGATTTCCAATCTGCCGAAAAAATAAGGATGTCGTCAATGTAGACAATCATGAACCTCCCAATAAAAGGTCTAAATATGTAATTAACAAAATTCTGGAACACCGCGGGTGCATTGCTTAGCCCAAAGGGCATTACTAAATACTCATAGTGCCCCTCAGGGGTATTGAAGGCCGTCTTCCATTCATCCCCCTCCCTGATTCTAATCAGGTTATAAGCTCCCTTCAAATCCAGCTTAGAGAACCAGCAGGCGCCTTGAATCTGGTTCAGTAAGTCAGGGATAAGGGGCAGCGGGTACCTGTTTTTGACCGTGATCTTGTTAAGTTCCCTGTAATCAATACAGGGCCTCAATCCTCCATCCTTCTTACCAACAAAGAAAAATCCGGCCCCCATGGGGGAAACTGAAGGCCGGATGTGACCCTTGGCCAGACTCTCCTTAAGATAATCCCTCATGGATTGACGCTCAGGAGTGGAGAGATTGTAAATACGGCCCTTAGGATACTTAGAACCCTCAATAATATCAATGGCACAATCATATTGCCGGTGAGGAGGAAGGAACTCAGTCTCGGACATGGAGAATACATCCTGAAAATCTCTGATATATCCGGGCAGGATAAGAGACTCAGTGGTACCTCCAAACTGCAATACTGATTTGCAACATTTGGAACAATCACCTCCCCATTTCTCTAATTCACCTGCAGGCCAGTTGATCACAGGGTTGTGGTCCTGTAACCACGGCAGACCTAAAACGAGGTCAGCAGGTAAATCCCTTAGGACAAGGAAGGAGCAAGTCTCAGTATGGGAAATTCCCACAGTTAAGGAAAGCTCGGGGGTACAAAACTCCACTCTCCCATTATTTAATGGTGTGGAATCTAAAGCAATGATTTGAATTACCTCCCTTAAAGGAACTAGCGGAATACCCACAGATTGTACAAAATCAAAATTAATAAAATTAACGGCAGAACCTGAATCAAGAAATGCTTGACCAACCCCCTTAATTTGATCATAGGTAACAGAGATAGGTAGCAAAACTTTCCTT
>ONZH01018053.1:0-48079 GCA_900303285.1 Rhinella marina
CTCTGTGCGACATTTGTCTGGGTCGCAGTCAAAATAGCCACCGTCAGCAGGGTGTCAGTTAGCTCTATGATAGTTTCTGCACGTCACGTTCCAAAAAAACCAAAACTACAAAAAAAATATTAAAAAAAATAGTTTTTTTGTTGTTTTAGCTCAGTGATACAAATCCATTTCACACAGCTGCGTGGAACCATTCTGTGTGTCACAGTTCAGTACACTCACTCCAATCCGTATTTTCTGTCCAGGTGACACTTTCTGTACGTCACTTAATACAACCAGGTCTTTTGCTGTCACGTATATAGCTTGATCCCAAAAATCTCTGTGCGACATTTGTCTGGGTCGCAGTCAAAATAGCCACCGTCAGCAGGGTGTCAGTTAGCTCTACGATAGTTTCTGCACGTCACGTTCCAAAAAAACAAAACTACAAAAAAATATATAAATAAAAAAAATAGTTTTTTTGTTGTTTTAGCTCAGTGATACAAATCCATTTCACACAGCTGCGTGGAACCATTCTGTGTGTCACAGTTCAGTACACTCACTCCAATCCGTATTTTCTGTCCAGGTGACACTTTCTGTACGTCACTTAATACAACCAGGTCTTTTGCTGTCACGTATATAGCTTGATCCCAAAAATCTCTGTGCGACATTTGTCTGGGTCGCAGTCAAAATAGCCACCGTCAGCAGGGTGTCAGTTAGCTCTACGATAGTTTCTGCACGTCACGTTCCAAAAAAAACAAAACTACAAAAAAAAATATATATAAAAAAATAGTTTTTTTGTTGTTTTAGCTCAGTGATACAAATCCATTTCACACAGCTGCGTGGAACCATTCTGTGTGTCACAGTTCAGTACACTCACTCCAATCCGTATTTTCTGTCCAGGTGACACTTTCTGTACGTCACTTAATACAACCAGGTCTTTTGCTGTCACGTATATAGCTTGATCCCAAAAATCTCTGTGCGACATTTGTCTGGGTCGCAGTCAAAATAGCCACCGTCAGCAGGGTGTCAGTTAGCTCTACGATAGTTTCTGCACGTCACGTTCCAAAAAAAACAAAACTACAAAAAAAATATATAAAAAAAAAATAGTTTTTTTTGTTGTTTTAGCTCAGTGATACAAATCCATTTCACACAGCTGCGTGGAACCATTCTGTGTGTCACAGTTCAGTACACTCACTCCAATCCGTATTTTCTGTCCAGGTGACACTTTCTGTACGTCACTTAATACAACCAGGTCTTTTGCTGTCACGTATATAGCTTGATCCCAAAAATCTCTGTGCGACATTTGTCTGGGTCGCAGTCAAAATAGCCACCGTCAGCAGGGTGTCAGTTAGCTCTACGATAGTTTCTGCACGTCACGTTCCAAAAAAAACAAAACTACAAAAAAAATATTAAAAAAAAAATAGTTTTTTTGTTGTTTTAGCTCAGTGATACAAATCCATTTCACACAGCAGTGTGGAACCATTCTGTGTGTCACAGTTCAGTACACTCACTCCAATCCGTATTTTCTGTCCAGGTGACACTTTCTGTACGTCACTTAATACAACCAGGTCTTTTGCTGTCACGTATATAGCTTGATCCCAAAAATCTCTGTGCGACATTTGTCTGGGTCGCAGTCAAAATAGCCACCGTCAGCAGGGTGTCAGTTAGCTCTACGATAGTTTCTGCACGTCACGTTCCAAAAAAAACAAAACTACAAAAAAAATATATAAAAAAAATAGTTTTTTTGTTGTTTTAGCTCAGTGATACAAATCCATTTCACACAGCTGCGTGGAACCATTCTGTCTGTCACAGTTCAGTACACTCACTCCAATCCGTATTTTCTGTCCAGGTGACACTTTCTGTACGTCACTTAATACAACCAGGTCTTTTGCTGTCACGTATATAGCTTGATCCCAAAAATCTCTGTGCGACATTTGTCTGGGTCGCAGTCAAAATAGCCACCGTCAGCAGGGTGTCAGTTAGCTCTACGATAGTTTCTGCACGTCACGTTCCAAAAAAAACAAAACTACAAAAAAATATATTAAAAAAAAATAGTTTTTTTGTTGTTTTAGCTCAGTGATACAAATCCATTTCACACAGCTGCGTGGAACCATTCTGTGTGTCACAGTTCAGTACACTCACTCCAATCCGTATTTTCTGTCCAGGTGACACTTTCTGTACGTCACTTAATACAACCAGGTCTTTTGCTGTCACGTATATAGCTTGATCCCAAAAATCTCTGTGCGACATTTGTCTGGGTCGCAGTCAAAATAGCCACCGTCAGCAGGGTGTCAGTTAGCTCTACGATAGTTTCTGCACGTCACGTTCCAAAAAAAACAAAACTACAAAAAAAATATATAAAAAAATAGTTTTTTGTTGTTTTAGCTCAGTGATACAAATCCATTTCACACAGCTGCGTGGAACCATTCTGTCTGTCACAGTTCAGTACACTCACTCCAATCCGTATTTTCTGTCCAGGTGACACTTTCTGTACGTCACTTAATACAACCAGGTCTTTTGCTGTCACGTATATAGCTTGATCCCAAAAATCTCTGTGCGACATTTGTCTGGGTCGCAGTCAAAATAGCCACCGTCAGCAGGGTGTCAGTTAGCTCTACGATAGTTTCTGCACGTCACGTTCCAAAAAAAACAAAACTACAAAAAAATATATAAAAAAAATAGTTTTTTTGTTGTTTTAGCTCAGTGATACAAATCCATTTCACACAGCTGCGTGGAACCATTCTGTGTGTCACAGTTCAGTACACTCACTCCAATCCGTATTTTCTGTCCAGGTGACACTTTCTGTACGTCACTTAATACAACCAGGTCTTTTGCTGTCACGTATATAGCTTGATCCCAAAAATCTCTGTGCGACATTTGTCTGGGTCGCAGTCAAAATAGCCACCGTCAGCAGGGTGTCAGTTAGCTCTACGATAGTTTCTGCACGTCACGTTCCAAAAAAAACAAAACTACAAAAAAATATATTAAAAAAATAGTTTTTTTGTTGTTTTAGCTCAGTGATACAAATCCATTTCACACAGCTGCGTGGAACCATTCTGTGTGTCACAGTTCAGTACACTCACTCCAATCCGTATTTTCTGTCCAGGTGACACTTTCTGTACGTCACTTAATACAACCAGGTCTTTTGCTGTCACGTATATAGCTTGATCCCAAAAATCTCTGTGCGACATTTGTCTGGGTCGCAGTCAAAATAGCCACCGTCAGCAGGGTGTCAGTTAGCTCTACGATAGTTTCTGCACGTCACGTTCCAAAAAAAACAAAACTACAAAAAAATATATAAAAAAAATAGTTTTTTGTTGTTTTAGCTCAGTGATACAAATCCATTTCACACAGCTGCGTGGAACCATTCTGTCTGTCACAGTTCAGTACACTCACTCCAATCCGTATTTTCTGTCCAGGTGACACTTTCTGTACGTCACTTAATACAACCAGGTCTTTTGCTGTCACGTATATAGCTTGATCCCAAAAATCTCTGTGCGACATTTGTCTGGGTCGCAGTCAAAATAGCCACCGTCAGCAGGGTGTCAGTTAGCTCTACGATAGTTTCTGCACGTCACGTTCCAAAAAAAACAAAACTACAAAAAAATATATAAAAAAAAATAGTTTTTTTGTTGTTTTAGCTCAGTGATACAAATCCATTTCACACAGCTGCGTGGAACCATTCTGTGTGTCACAGTTCAGTACACTCACTCCAATCCGTATTTTCTGTCCAGGTGACACTTTCTGTACGTCACTTAATACAACCAGGTCTTTTGCTGTCACGTATATAGCTTGATCCCAAAAATCTCTGTGCGACATTTGTCTGGGTCGCAGTCAAAATAGCCACCGTCAGCAGGGTGTCAGTTAGCTCTACGATAGTTTCTGCACGTCACGTTCCAAAAAAAACAAAACTACAAAAAAAATATATAAAAAAAATAGTTTTTTTGTTGTTTTAGCTCAGTGATACAAATCCATTTCACACAGCTGCGTGGAACCATTCTGTCTGTCACAGTTCAGTACACTCACTCCAATCCGTATTTTCTGTCCAGGTGACACTTTCTGTACGTCACTTAATACAACCAGGTCTTTTGCTGTCACGTATATAGCTTGATCCCAAAAATCTCTGTGCGACATTTGTCTGGGTCGCAGTCAAAATAGCCACCGTCAGCAGGGTGTCAGTTAGCTCTACGATAGTTTCTGCACGTCACGTTCCAAAAAAAACAAAACTACAAAAAAAATATATTAAAAAAATAGTTTTTGTTTTTAGCTCAGTGATACAAATCCATTTCACACAACTGCGTGGAACCATTCTGTCTGTCACAGTTCAGTACACTCACTCCAATCCATATTTTCTGTCCAGGTGACACTTTCTGTACGTCACTTAATACAACCAGGTCTTTTGCTGTCACGTATATAGCTTGATCCCAAAAATCTCTGTGCGACATTTGTCTGGGTCGCAGTCAAAATAGCCACCGTCAGCAGGGTGTCAGTTAGCTCTACGATAGTTTCTGCACGTCACGTTCCAAAAAAAACAAAACTACAAAAAATATATAAAAAAAATAGTTTTTTTGTTGTTTTAGCTCAGTGATACAAATCCATTTCACACACCTGCGTGGAACCATTCTGTCTGTCACAGTTCAGTACACTCACTCCAATCTGTATTTTCTGTCCAGGTGACACTTTCTGTACGTCACTTAATACAACCAGGTCTTTTGCTGTCACGTATATAGCTTGATCCCAAAAAGCTCTGTGCGACATTTGTCTGGGTCGCAGTCAAAATAGCCACCGTCAGCAGGGTGTCAGTTAGCTCTACGATAGTTTCTGCACGTCACGTTCCAAAAAAAACAAAACTACAAAAAATATATATTTTAAAAAAAATAGTTTTTTTATTGTTTTAGCTCAGTGATACAAATCCATTTCACACAGCTGCATGGAACCGTTCTGTGTGTAACAGTTCAGTACACTCACTCCAATCCGTATTTTCTGTCCAAGTGACACTTTCTGTACGTCACTTAATACAACCAGGTCTTTTGCTGTCACGTATATATAGCTTGATCCCAAAAAGCTCTGTGCGACATTTGTCTGGGTCGCAGTCAAAATAGCCACCGTCAGCAGGGTGTCAGTTAGCTCTACGATAGTTTCTACACGTCACGTTCCAACAAAAAAAGCAAAACTGCAAAAAATATATATTTTAAAAAAATAGTTTTTTGTTGTTTTAGCTCAGTGATACAAATCCATTTCACACAGCTGCGTGAAACCGTTCTGTGTGTCACAGTTCAGTACACTCACTCCAATCCGTATTTTCTGTCCAGGTGACACTTTCTGTACGTCACTTAATACAACCAGGTCTTTTGCTGTCACGTATATATAGCTTGATCCCAAAAAGCTCTGTGCGACATTTGTCTGGGTCGCAGTAAAAATAGCCACCGTCAGCAGGGTGTCAGTTAGCTCTACGATAGTTTCTGCACGTCACGTTCCAAAAAAAACAAAACTACAAAAAATATGTATTTTAAAAAAAATAGTTTTTTTATTGTTTTAGCTCAGTGATACAAATCCATTTCACACAGCTGCGTGGAACCGTTCTGTGTGTCACAGTTCAGAACACTCACTCCAATCCGTATTTTCTGTCCAAGTGACACTTTCTGTACGTCACTTAATACAACCAGGTCTTTTGCTGTCACGTATATATAGCTTGATCCAAAAAAGCTCTGTGCGACATTTGTCTGGGTCGCAGTCAAAATAGCCACCGTCAGCAGGGTGTCAGTTAGCTCTATGATAGTTTCTGCACGTCACGTTCCAAAAAAAACAAAACTACAAAAAAATATATAAAAAAATAGTTTTTTTGTTGTTTTAGCTCAGTGATACAAATAAATTTCACACAGCTGCGTGGAACCATTCTGTGTGTCACAGTTCAGTACACTCACTCCAATCCGTATTTTCTGTCCAGGTGACACTTTCTGTACGTCACTTAATACAACCAGGTCTTTTGCTGTCACGTATATAGCTTGATCCCAAAAATCTCTGTGCGACATTTGTCTGGGTCGCAGTCAAAATAGCCACCGGCAGCAGGTCATCACTTAGCTCTACGATAGTTTCTGCACGTCACGTTCCAAAAAAAAACAAAACTACAAAAAAAATATTAAAAAAAAAAAAATTTTAAATAGTTTTTTTGTTGTTTTAGCTCAGTGATACAAATCCGTTTCACACAGCAGTGTGGAACCATTCTGTGTGTCACAGTTCAGTACACTCACTACAATCCGTATTTTCTGTCCAGGTGACACTTTCTGTACGTCACTTAATCCAACCAGACTGAACAAGTTTGTGGGTTTCAGTACATCAGGCCTATTTATTTTTTTATTTTTTATATAATACACTTATATACAGAAAATGTTGAACCCCAGGGCTAAGGGTCGAGGACGAGGGCGTGGGCATGGGCATTCAATTACTGCAGGGGGCAGAGGCCGTGGTCCTGGGCAGGGTGAGACAGTACCTGCTGATGAGGGAGCAGGGGAACGCCGCAGGACTACACTCCCTAGCTTCATGTCTCAACCTACAGGGACACGTGGTAGAGGACTGTTGACACCACAACAGTGCGAACAGCTGATGTCGTGGATTGCAGACAATGCTTCAAGTAATTTGTCCACCAGTCAGTCTTCCACACAGTCCACCCACGTTACCCAAGGGAGCACTCCTCTGGCTCCTCCACCTCAACCTCCTTCCCCCCAGTCTCCCCCCTCCCAGGAAAATTTGGAATGCGATCTGGCATACTCTCAGGAACTGTTTTCTGGACCCTTCCCAGAGTCACAAACCACTTCTCAGGTTGCCGCTGACCTCGTTCCCTCGTTCCAACCACCCACATGCCCAAGCCCTCAACATCCACATCTCCAAATTGCTTAGCCTGGAGATGCTGCCCTATTGGCTGGTAGAGACCGAGGCCTTTCGCAATCTCATGGCGGTGGCTGCCCCTCGGTATTCTGTCCCCAGCCGCCACTATTTTTCCCGATGTGCCGTCCCAGCCCTACACCAGCACGTGTCAGAGAATATCATCCGTGCCCTGACCAACGCTGTTTCTGAGAAGGTCCACCTAACCACGGACATGTGGACAAGTGCTGCCGGGCTGGGACACTATATCTCACTGACGGCACATTGGGTTAACTTGGTGGGGGCTGGGACCGAGACTGACCCTGGGGCCGCTCATGTACTGCCCACACCGAGGATTGCGGGGCCTACCTTGGTCACAGTCTCTCAGACGTACTATGCCTCCTCCTCCGACCCCTCCTCCTCCTCCACCACCGAATTACCATCCGTGGGCACGGCGCCTTCAGTCGGTAGCTCTAGGCGCAGCAGCAGTGCCGTGGGTAAGCGCCAGCAGGCGGTGCTCAAACTGCTGATCTTAGGTGACAAAAGGCACACTGCCCAAGAGCTGGTACAGGGCATCACGGCGCAGACCGATGTGTGGCTGGCACCGCTGAACCTCAAGCCAGGCATGGTTGTATGTGACAACGGGCGTAACCTGGTGGCGGCTCTGCAACTTGGCAGACTGACACATGTGCCATGCCTGGCCCACGTGTTCAATCTAATAGTTCAGCGGTTCCTCAAGACATACCCCAATCTGTCTGATTTGCTCACCAAGGTGCGCCGCATCTGTGCGCATTTCCGCAAGTCCACCACAGATGCTGCCACTCACAGGGCAGCGCAGCGCCGCCTACAACTGCCCGCTCACCGACTGTTGTGCGACGTGCCCACGAGATGGAATTCCACATTAAACATGTTATCCAGAGTTTACCAGCAGCGCAGAGCGATTGTAGACTGCCAGATGTCAACTTCCACTAGAACTGGTAGTCAGGTCAGTCAGATTCTTCAAGTCTACAATGAGGAGTGGACGTGGATGTCTGATATCTGCCAGGTGTTGAGCAACTTTGAGGAGTCAACACAGATGGTCAGCGGCGATGCCGCCATTATTAGCCTCACCATTCCGCTGCTTTGCCTGTTGAAAAACTCACTGCTCAGCATCAAGTCGGATGCTTTGCGCTTGTCACAAGAGACGGTGGAGGAAGATACGTCGCTTGATAGCCAGAGCACCCTCCGGTCTGTTTCTCAGCGCGTATCGGAGGAGGGGGATGAGGATGAGGAGGAAGAGGAGGAGAATGTCGGCGAGACAGTAGAGGGTACCAGTGCTCAGTCCTTCTTAACTCTTGAGCATGTATGGGCTGAAGAGGAGGATTTGGAGGAGGAGGAGGAGGAGGAAATGGAGAGTCAGGCCAGTGAGGAGAGGGAATTCTTACGTGTTGGGACTCTGGCGCACATGGCAGACTTCATGTTAGGCTGCCTATTCCGTGACCCTCGTGTTAGAAGCATTTTTTCAAACACCGATTACTGGGTGTTCACTCTCCTGGACCCACGGTACAAGCAGAACCTTTTCACTCTCATCCCTGCAGAGGAAAGGAGTATGAGAGTGAATAGATATCAACAGGCCCTGGTGCACAAGCTGAAACAATCCTTCCCATCTGACGCCGCTAGCGGCAGATGGCATGGTTCTGTGGGCCAAGTAGCGGGGGAGAGGAGCCGAGCAGGCAGCTTGTCCAGCACTGGCAGGGGAACGCTCTCCAAGGCCTTTGCCAGATTTATGTCACCCCAGCAAGACACTGTCACCTGTCCCCAGTCTAGGCAGAGTAGGGGGGAGCTGTACAGAAAGATGGTGAGGGAGTACCTAGCTGACCATACCAATGTCCGTAGCGATCACTCTGCTCCATACAACTACTGGGTTTCAAAGCTGGACACGTGGCCTGAACTGGCGCTGTACGCCTTGGAGGTGCTGTCCTGCCCTGCCGCTAGCGTGCTGTCAGAGCGGGTATTCAGTACAGCTGGTGGCGTCATCACTGATAAGCGTACACGCCTGTCAACTGACAGCGCTGACAGGCTGACGCTTATTAAAATTAATAAAGGTCTTGCGAATTGGGGCAGAGAATGTTCTGGGGTAGCACATCAGAGAACGGGTGACTATGCGGTTCCAGGGAGTACGTGACCACATGCAATCTCCATCCAACAAGTCATACTGAGGCTCACCACCATGCTTTACACTGCAGTCCTATTACTGAGGCTCACCACCATGCTCACCACCATGCTTACACTTATCTTATTGAAAGACAGACAATCAGGGGTTCACCGCCAGGTTGTCAGGCAGCATTTTTAAGTGGGTCACCATTACCGTGTCCCTGAAAATTGCCTTGGGGTCATCACCAGACTATTTTTATGAAAAGCCATGGGGTTCTATACACACAGTGCTGACGGAAGCCCATCAGCCTTTCTAAACACAATTGAATCTGTCCCATCATGAGAAAGTCCCCCCCAAGGAGTCCCCACTGTAACTTGCTTCCCATACAACTAACTCACCCCCCGACACCTGTGTCTCGCCATTGTCCACCACCTCCTCAGACAGCACTGGTAAATCCCCACTGTCAGCACACTGAGACTGCAAAAGGTCTTGCGAATTGGGGCAGAGAATGTTCTGGGGTAGCACATCAGAGAAGGGGTGACTATGGGGTTCCAGTATTTCCAGGTGTGCATTCCGTATTTTGCGGAATGGAACAGCTGGCCCCTAATAGAAAAGTACTCTTCTTGTCCGTAATACGGACAAGAATAGGACATGCTCTTTTTTTTTTTTGCGGGCTACGGAACAGAGCAACGGATGCGGACAGCACACGGTGTGCTGTCCGCATTTTTTGCGGACCCATAGAAATGAATGCGTCCGCATTTTTCATGTGAAAAGACTGGAACATGACAGCTAAAATCTATAATGCGTTTTTCACGCAGCCCTGGTCCCATAGAAATGAATGGGCTTCAGTGAAAAACGCATTATATCCTGAAGCAGGTGCAGATGTAATGCGATTTTTACTGATGGTTAATAGGAGATGTTTTTTGTAAACCTTCAGCTTTTTATCATGCGCGTGAAAAACGCACCAAAAAGCATCATAGCGCATTGCACCCACGCGGAAAAAACTGAACAACTGAATGCAATTGCCGACAAAACTGACTGAACTTGCTTGCAAAATGGTGCAAGTTTCCCTGAACCCATCCTGAACGCATCCGGACCTAATCTGTCACGCTCGTGTGAAAGGGGCCTTGAAATGTAAGACAAACTATACAAATATAGTACTGCTGTAATCGCACTGACCAAGAGAATGAAAGTAACAGGTCAGTTTTACCAGATTGGAAACTCTGTAAAAACAAAACCATTGAAACTGGAAAAATAATAAAGTTATGGCTCTTGGAACGTTCACTAGTAACCCCCCCCCCCCAAAAAAAAAAAAAGAAAAATGGTCCAATAGGTGTTGAAGGTTAGCACTGGGAGCCACTGAGGCATATACATACTCCCCACCCCTCCTTGTTGTCTTAGCAAGTACTTATTGGTTCCTCTGAAAACATACATACTGACCATATCTACTTGTATGACTAAATGAACTATGTTCATATGATCTGATCATTCTCTCTGTAATGAAAATTGTGAGTACAGATGTAGCAATTCTGAACTTGGATGTGATATTGCATCTCACCGTGATGTCATACCACAAAAGCAATTGAAATCCATTGGAAAAGTCAACTAACCCCTGGCTACAAATAGACATAGCTGTATGTACAGATTGCATGGAACTTGCTGCAATCAGACGTACAGCTACGTTTGAACTGTTAACATGGGCTGTGACAATCTAAAATGTCATAGCCCGGTAGTCTCCACTCTCATTGAAAGTAGCACCACTCTGGAGATCAGAGCCTGAAATCAGGCATGACACCCTTTGTGCCCACGATGATCTCTGTGCCCCTGATGCACCCTTTGCCCCAGATGCCCCCTGCTGCCCTCCATGTGGTCCACCCCCATGAACTGAGCCTCCACCATCAGACACGACTTTCAGCTGTAACATACAGCTGACACTGTACTGCAACGACCGAGATCGATGCTGGCGCCGATCCTGGGCGTGTAACCTCTACTGACCACCGCATCCATGGGGTTAACAGAGGGAGGGAGCTCACTCTCTCCCCATCTAGCCTCTGAGGGTCTGATCAGACATACTGTTAGTGTAAAACTGACATTACTATACTGCCATAGAAGAGTATTGCAGAGCATTATACAGCCATCAGCCCCACTGGATTTTCAAGATCCAAATGGGACTTGATAATAAAAAGGGTAAAAATAAAAAAAAAGCAAAAAAGGATGTCAAAATTGCTCATTTATAATTAATTAAGAAATTAAAAAATAAAATAAACTACACATAATTGGTATCACCGCATCTCTAATGACCTGATCTATAAAAGGATCATGTTACTTTTCCCGAGTGGTGAACACCATAAAAAAAAATCAAAAACAATTATGGAATTGCTGTTTTTGTCACCTAATCTCTCCCAAAAACGTAATAAAAAGTGACCAAAAAGTCATATGTGTCCCAAAATGGTACCAATACAAACTACAGCCTAATCTGCAAAATGTAAGCCCTCACACAGCTACAATGGTCAAAGAATAGAAATGTTATGCATGTAAGCATATGAAGATGCATTACATGATTTTATGCTGTAAAAATAGTAAAACTATTAGAAAACTATAAATTTGGTATCGGATAACAGAATCAAAACACAGAACAAAGTTATCATATCACATATACTGCATGGAGAACCCCATGAAAATACAAAACACTGGTATAATTGTAATTTTTGCATACCTCACTTCCCAAAATGGTATCAATAAAAACTACATCTTGTCCTTCAAAAAAACAAGCCCTCACATACCTGAGTCAAAAAAATTTTAAAAAGTTATGGCCCTTAAAAATGTTACAGCAAATGTCACGTTACAAAATCCAGATATGGCTCCGTCTCTCCTTAATGCTGACATGTCCCTAAACAGCAGTTTATGACTATATATAGGGTGTTGCTGTATTCAGGAAAACAAATGCATACCAAATAGTAGGTTGCATTTTCTCTTTTTATACCTTGTGAAAATGAAACATTTGGCGCTATAGCAACATTTTATTGTAAAAAATGTCATTTTCATTTTCACAGACAAGTGTTTCTAAATTCTTTGAAAAGCTTGGTGAGTCACTTTGTTCACTGAACCCCTCAATACATTCCTTGAGGGCTATATTTTCCAAAATGGGTTCACTTATTGACATTTTCCACTATTGGGGTATCTCAGAGTCTCTTCAAATGCAATATGGTGCCCGAAAAGTATTCCAGCAAAACCTGCCCTCCAAAAACAATATTGTGCACCTTCCTTTCTGCGCCCTGACGTGTGCCCTTGCAGCAGTTTACGATCACATAAGGGGTGTTTTTGTAAACTCAAGAATTAGGGTAATGAATGTTGAGGTTTGTTTTGCTGTGCTACAAGAAAAAATGGATTATAATGGAAAATCTGCAGGAAAAAATGACATTTTTAAATTTCACCTCCATTTTCCTTTAATTCCTGTGGAATGCCAAAAAGTTTCAAAAATCAGTTTTGAATAATTTTAGGGGTGCAGTTTCTAAAATGGGGTTATTTAGGGGTGAATTCATTGGTCCTCTAAAAAGTTGTTTTTGAAAATGTTCTTAAATATTTTAAAAATTGCTTCTAAAATTCTAAGCATTTAAAAAAAAAAGATATTTAGAAAATGATGCAAACATAAATTAGACATACAGTGAATGTAAAGTAATAACTATTTTATGCGGTATCACTCTCTGTCTTGAAAGCAGCGTACTTCAAATTTCAAAAATTGCTAACTTTTATCAAATATCTGTAATTTTTTGATTTTTATATAAATAAAGTTCCAAAGTTATTACCACATATAGTGTCAGATTTGAAAAATAGGTCTTGTTCATTAACGCCAAAACTGTCCGCAGAGGCAAAGGGTTAAATATACAGTACAGACCAAAAGTTTGGACACAACTTCTCATTCAAAGAGTTTTCTGTATTTTCATGACTATGAAAATTGTAGATTCACACTGAAGGTATCAAAACTATAAATTAACACATGTGGAATTATATACTTAAAGGGGTTGTCCCACGAAAAATATTCTACAGTTTTCAAACCAGCATCTGGATCTTAATACTTTTGTAATTGCATGTAATTAAATATTTTGTACAGCTACTGAGTTATTCAATAAAATGTATCTGTATAGGAGCACTTAATTTCTTATTTCTTTGACCTGGTCACTGAGCAGGCCGCACATGCTCAGTTTCAAATTTTAACTGTCTCCTGAGCTGTGATAGGGAGAGCTGAGACACGCCCCCTTAGCTGCAGCAGAAAAGACACTCCCCGAGCTGTCAGCTTGATATGAATCTAGCAGAGCAATGAATGGGGAGATCTCTGGATCCATGTGAGGTACAGGGCTGGTTCTAGCTTTGTTAAAAAGAGGTTGTCATGTACTATATGATGTCTGATTTTCATTTTTTACATTATTCGTGGGATAACCCCTTTAACAAAAAAGTGTGAAACAACTGAAAATATGTCTTATATTCTAGGTTCTTCAAAGTAACCACCTTTTGCTTTGATTACTACTTTGCACACTCTTGGCATTCTCTTGATGAGCTTCAAGAGGTAGTCACCTGAAATGGTAATCTAACAGTCTTGAAGGAGTTCCCAGAGATGCTTAGCACTTGTTGGCCCTTTTGCCTTCACTCTGCGGTCCAGCTCACCCCAAACCATCTCAATTGGGTTTAGGTCTGGTGACTGTGGAGGCCAGGTCATCTGGCGTAGCACCCCATCACTCTCCTTCTTGGTCAAATAGCCCTTACACAGCCTGGAGGTGTGTTTGGGGTCATTGTCCTGGTGTTAAATAAATGATGGTCCAACTAAACACAAACCGGATGGAATAGCATGCTGCTGCAAGATGCTGTGGTAGCCATGCTGGTTCAGTATGCCTTCAATTATGAATAAATCCCCAACAGTGTAACCAGCAAAGCACCCCCACACCATCACACCTCCTCCTCCATGCTTCACGGTGGGAACCAGGCATGTAGAGTCCATCCGTTCACCTTTTCTGTGTCGCACAAAAACACGGTGGTTGGAACCAAAGATCTCAAATTTGGACTCATCAGACCAAAGCACAGATTTTCACTGGTCTAATGTCCATTCCTTGTGTTCTTTAGCCCAAACAAGTCTCTTCTGCTTGTTGCCTGTCCTTAGCAGTGGTTTCCTAGCAGCTATTTTACCATGAAGGCCTGCTGCACACAGTCTCCTTTTAACAGTTGTTGTAGAGATGTGTCTGCTGCTAGAACTCTGTGTGGCATTGACCTGGTCTCTAATCTGAGCTGCTGTTAACCTGCGATTTCTGAGGCTGGTGACTCGGATGAACTTATCCTCCGCAGCAGAGGTGACTCTTGGTCTTCCTTTCCTGGGGCGGTCCTCATGTGAGCCAGTTTCTTTGTAGCGCTTGATGGTTTTTGCGACTGCACTTGGGGACACTTTCAAAGTTTTCCCAATTTTTCGGTCTGACTGATCTTCATTTCTTAAAGTAATGATGGCCACTTGTTTTTCTTTACTTAGCTGCTTTTTCTTGCCATAATACAAATTCTAACAGTCTAGTCAGTAGGACTATCAGCTGTGAATCCACCTGACTTCTGCCCAACACAACTCATGGTCCCAACCCCATTTATAAGGCAAGAAATCCCACTTATTAAACCTGACAGGGCACACCTAGTAACATAGTTTAGTAACATAGATTATAAGGCCGAAAAAAGACATCTGTCCATCCAGTTCGGCCTGTTTTCCTATAAGTTCATCCAGAGGAAGGCAAAAAACCCCTGTGAGGTAGAAGCCAATTTTCCCCACTTTAGGGAAAAAAATTCCTTCCCGACTCCAATCAGGCAATCAGAATTACTCCCTGGATCAACGACCCATCTCTAGTAACTATAACCTGTAATATTATTACCCTCCAAAAATACATCCAGGCCTCTCTTGAACTCTTTTAGTGAACTTACCATCACCACCTCCTCAGGCAGAGAGTTCCATAGTCTCACTGCTCTTACCGTAAAGAATCCTCTTCTATGTTTATGTACAAACCTTCTTTCCTCCAGACGCAGAGGATGGCCCCTCGTCACAGTCACAGTCCTGGGGATAAATAGATCATGGGAGAGATCTCTGTACTGACCTCTGATATATTTATACATAGTTATTAGATCTCCCCTCAGTCGTCTTTTTTCTAAAATGAATAACCCTAATTTTGATAATCTTTCTGGGTACTGTAGTCCACCCATTCCAGTTATTACTTTAGTTGCCCTCCTCTGAACCCTCTCCAGCTCTGCTATGTCTGCCTTGTTCACAGGAGCCCAGAACTGTACACAGTACTCCATGTGTGGTCTGACTAGTGATTTGTAAAGTAGCAGGACTATGTTCTCATCACGGGCATCTATGCCTCTTTTGATGCAACCCATTATCTTATTGGCCTTGGCAGCAGCTGTCTGACACTGGTTTCTGCAGCTTAGTTTGCTGTTCACTAAAATTCCTAGGTCCTTTTCCATGTCCCAATTACCCAATATTTTACCATTTAGTATGTACTGGTGATTTGCATTATTCCTTCCCATATGCATAACCTTACATTTGTCAGTGTTAAACCTCATCTGCCACTTCTCTGCCCAAGCCTCCAGTCTATCCAGATCTATCTGTAGCAGTGTACTGTCCTCTTCTGTGTTAATTACTTTACACAGTTTAGTGTCATCTGCAAAAATTGATATTTTACTGTGCAAGCCTTCTACAAGATCATTAATAAATATATTGAAGAAAATAGGGCCCAATACTGACCCCTGTGGTACCCCACTAGTTACAGTGACCCAATCTGAGTATGTACCATTAATAACCACCCTCTGTTTTCTATCACTGAGCCAGTTAGTTACCCACATACAGACATTTTCTTCCAGGCCAAGCATTCTCATTTTATATACTAACCCTTTATGTGGTACAGTGTCAAATGCTTTGGAGAAGTCCAGATATACGACATCCATTGATTCGCTACGGTCCAGTCTAGAACTTACCTCATCATAGAAACTGATTAAATTGATTTGACATGACCGATCCCTCATGAAGCCATGCTGATATGGAGTAATTTGCTTATTTTCATTGAGGTACTCCAAGATAGCATCTCTTAGAAAGTGAAAACCATTTCAGGTGACTACCTCTTGAAGCTCATCAAGAGAATGCCAAGAGTGTGCAAAGCAGTAATCAAAGCAAAAGGTGGCTACTTTGAAGAACCTAGAATATAAGACATATTTACAGTTGTTTCACACTTTTTTGTTAAGTATATAATTCCACATGTGTTAATTCATAGTTTTGATGCCTTCAGTGTGAATCTACAAATTTCATAGTCATGAAAATACAGAAAACTCTTTGAATGAGAAGGTGTGTCCAAACTTTTGGTCTCTACTGTATCTTGTCATTGTTAACAATTGAGATGACTATGGCAACATCTTGTACGTATGTGCACTGATGTCTTAATGATGAAACAGTGAACCTGTGCTTATTAACCCCCACATTCCAATAGCCATAACTTTTTTATTTTTCCGTTCACATAGCTATATGAGGGCTTATTTTTTGCAGAACAAGATGCATGTTTTAATGATGCCATTTAATTTACCATGTCTTGTATTAGAAAATGGGAAGAAAACTCTTTGTGTGGCAAAATTGAAAAGAAAACATAATTCCGGCAAGGTTTGGGGGATTTTGACATCACATCGTTCACAATGTACTAAAAATGACCCAACGTCCTTATTCTGCGGATAAATACGAATGCGGCCATACCAAACTTGAATAGTTTTTTTTTTGTTTTACTACTTTTAAAAAAAATAAAAACCTTTGGAAAAATCAAAATTTTCTTTGCATTGCCATATTCTGACAATCATAACTTTTTTATATTTCGGTCTCAATATATTGATGTTTTTTTAATTTTTTAAAAACGTTTTTTTCACTTTTTTTCAATAACAATTAGCCCCCTTAAGGGCCTAGTACATGGGATCTTTTGATCCCCTCTCCTATTCACCCTAATAGAGATCTATTTGGGCAAATAGGATTTTTACACTCTCCATTCTGAGCTCTGCCTCGTACATAGCTCAGTATGGAAAAAGCCATGACAAGCCTGGATAGCTTCAGCAGTGTCCAGGCCGCAATGGCAACTGACCAGAGCCCGGCATTTTCACTGCTGGGGCTCCGATCGGAAGGCAAAGGGAGCCGCATCCCTCTGCCTTCATTCACAGATGCAGTGATCAGTGTTGATCGCGGCACCTGAGGGGTTAAATGACAGTGATGCGATCACCACTTCCTGTCAGTGCGGGCGGGTGCCGGCTATATGTATATACAGTCAGCACCCGCCGTGTACGGAGCGAGCCCACTGCAGAGGCCTGCTCAATACACATGCAGACGCCTAACGCAGTATATATATATGGCGTTATGGGTTAAGGGGTTAATGGATGCCAACCTGAAAAAAGAGAGCTATAGGTCAATTCCAGATGACCTCAGATTCCAGTAGACAATGCAATTTAAGCTTCAGTCCTGAATCATAGCTATGCACTAATGGTACAGTTAAACATGTATAGCAGGTAGGGGTGCACCTAGCCTTTCTGTTGCCTGAGGTGAATACTGAAACGGCGCCCCAACCCCCAATGCTAATTTCTTAACCTAACCCCTTCCCTTCAGCCCTACTGTTAAAGACATACTTGGAAAACATTACATACAGAGCTACAAAACATATAGTGTAATACAGCGCCACATACTGCACCCACTGTACTTCCCAATACTAAACTGCAGAAACAGATAATCCCTCTTCAGCTGCCCCCCTCTTTCCCTTACCTGGTGCTTACTGAGGCAATCGCCTCACCCCGCCTCATTGGTGGTGCACCCCTGAGAGCAGGTAATTATTACCCAAAGCAAGTGGCTTACATTTCTTTTTTTTAAATCACTAAAGACATTTAAAATGTTTTATGACAGATCTAATGTTTGCAATTAGTAGTGTCCCCCATATTTAGCAAAAGAGGCCACCGGAAGTGCTGCCATATTGGTTCTCACTTTTGAATTAACTGATGGTAAATCTGTCACTTTATTATTAATTAAAAGGCTAACAAACTTTCTTTTGGACTTATGTTCTGAAAAGCTATTTAAAGATGAAATCTGTAATTCCTGTTGTTTTTTTGGCAAAAATGTCCAAAGTCAAATGTACAATTACCCTGTAATGGTATCTCTGTACCTCTGTAAGTAACAGAAACACAATTACCAAATGTTGACCTTCATTCTACCTTCTAATATATCCTCTCCAAAGAAAGTTGATATAAAAAGTTCCTCTGAATAAGAAACAACATAGACTATAAATTAGTCTGTAGAATTTGTACCAGTGCTCAACTAAGCAACTATCAGGGACCTGATTTCTAATTTTCTACTTCCCAGATGTACAGATGCTTCATTAAAGGTAAATAATCGGTTTTAAGGCTTTGTAGATGGGAGCACCATACACCCATCTACTGCCAAGTCAGTGTTATGTTATCTTAGGCTCACAATAAATCAGTTGAAGTTTTCTAATAAAAAGAGCAATATGTGTGTGGCATGCGTCTTTAATGTTCAGGAAAAATATTGGAATTGGGAGGCTTTGTACAGTGATGCTCAAGCTCAGATGCACAATTAATGTACAGTGGTCCCTCAAGATACAATATTAATTGGATCCAGGGCGACCATTGTTGAAACCATTGTAAGTTGAGTAATCGGTTCCAAAGCCCCAAAATGTCATCCAAGATAAGAGAAAATGAAGATTTTAGAAAAATAAGCAGAAAACTGAGACAGATAAGACAAGTCCTTACATATAACAGTCAGGAATAGCTGCTAACTAGCAACTATTATAGTTATTTTCACCAGAGACATGGCCTTGATTGGCTGGATCTCAGTCTGAGACATTGTATGTTAAGTCTGGTTTCAACTTACGATGGGTCAGAAAAGACCATAGTATGTTGAAAATATTGTATCCTGAGGCCATTGTATCTTGAGGGATCACTGTACATTTCTCCATGTGCATTTCGATATTTTACCCTGAAAATGCAGCTTTTTCAAGTAGAATCACCCTAGAGTTTTCATTACAATCTCTACCCCATGTTGGGTTAATGATACAAGTACATGGAACAGTTACATGATCTAGCTTGTAACTCCCTGGATGCTTCATACTGTTGCATCAGATGTCTTTTTACAAACAGTGCTCAAGGTTTCATGCTGTTTATGGTCTCTTTTTGATTTGCTTGTCTGGTATGTAAAGTTACTTGTAATTCAAATTACTCATTGTTTTTGCTACTGCTAATTACAACAATCTCATATTTATGCATTTGGGGGAGATAACATCTGCATTTTCCTTTCCGGTTTTGAGATCGAGCAGAAGATCTCAAAACCGGAGGAAAAAGCATCCATTTGGTTGTATTATATTGAGAATGAACAAGCCGGATCCGGCACTAAAACCATTGGGGTTTTTTTTTGGGGGGGGGGTCCGAACAAAAAACTGATCCGGCACCATTGACTTACGCAGTTTTTAGTAGCTTGTAGTGGCTTTGCATCCAGCACAGGAACGCAACAACCGGAGGGGTGTGCATTCTAGTGTACTATGTTCCATTTGGTCAGGTTTGTCCCAATTAACAATGCATGGGGACAAAACTTAAGTGTTTTCTTCCAGTTTTGAGATCCTCCACTGGATTTCAAAACTTGAAAGAATAAAGCTTATTCGAAAGTAGCCTAAGCTAGTTTTCCTTCACACCAGTTTTTATAAGTCTCCCCCTTTATGTTTTCTGATTGTATTTGTGATCATACAATAATCCAATAAAGATTAGAAAAGCAACAGAAACACATTGGTTACTAACTTGTAAAATAAAGGTCACACTTTCCTTATGCTATATTTAAAGGAACACCAAACATTCACAAAAAAATAACTCTGCAATTCCTCCCTTAATTGCATCTTTCCATTGATCTTATTTAAAAGGGTTATCCCATGAGTAATATAAAAATGAAAATCAAACATCATATATTACATGACTTTGTCTTTTTCTAACAGACTTGGATTTGCTCCAGTTGCTCCGCTAGATTCATTTCAAGCTGGCAGCTCATGGGCTGTGCACTTTTTCAGGGGGCATGTCCTCTCTGTTGCAGCTGGAGGCAGCTGAAGAATGGAACTGAGCATGTGTTTCCATCTCAGTGAGCTGAGAATTTTTTTGTGTGGGAAAATTATTCTATACAAGTCCCAGGTGATCAGCCATTCCCCATCCTCCTCCTTTGTCTGTAAGACAATTGCAGAAGGAGCCTTCCCTCTCTCTGGTGTCTGCAGTAGAACAAAAGGATGCTTAAAGGAATTTTCTGTATTTTAGTTCTAACTGTACGGTGGACAGTGTCAAAAAAATTTACAAAAATGACTTAAATGCCCTCCATTCTAGCACCACAGCTCCCAGTGGTCTCAGATGGACTGAATGTGACAGGTACCCATTCTTGGTCACAAAGCCGCTGCAGACGATCAGTCCAGATTGTTCAAACCCAGGGTAGTTGGATGCACAACAAGCCAAGTACAATGTTGCCTCTTATTGCTGTATTACACCTGCATATGAGCATTACGATTGTCAGGAAAGAAGTGTTCATTCCCAACAATTGCCTGCTCATCAATGAAGTAGACCACAGCTATTACATGCAGAAGTCTCCTCCACAGCTAATACCATTGCTTGTCCCCATACAAAATCATTATTTGCTCGCAGTAGAGCGTAATTAGACAGCACGATCAGCCACCTGGAAGCAATTAATTTTTAGACCGCATAAAAAATGTGATTGCCCTACGAACGCTTGTTAGCGATTGTCTGATTGACCCTCTGCAGGTCTAACAGAGTCCTTAAAGAGGAAGTGCTACTGTCCATCTTTGAGAGACTCTATAACTATATGTGCATTTCCCCATGTGAACTTAATGACTTTTGTAGGATTATTGTAACCATCAAGTTTTTTGCCCATATGAGGCCAGAACATATGGTTGTCTTGTGCAATTTTCCCCTGTGTCTGATGGCATTCTTTCTGTCCTAGAGTAGGGAGCCATGCTTACTGTTCATTGGCCAAAAATATGTATATTTTGAAAGTTTTGATCCACTTATATGCAGAGCTTATTCCACCCAAGAATGTTCAGGTTTTCAGGGTTTAAATGGGTTCTTCGGGACTATAATGTTGTTGTCTTAGGTTAGACTATCAATGTTTGATCCGTGGGACCTGCACTGATCAGCATAATAAATAGAATGCAGTGGGGCTGAGCTGCAGTACTAGACACAGGTCCTTGTGTGAACAAGTCATTGTTCCCTCTTAAATAATGAAGGGAATCTGGAGATCCCATGAACACCACAACCCTTAAATGCGCTGATTAGCAGGGGGAATGTAGGTCTAAGGTCTACAGCTCAAGCATTGATGGTCTGTCCTAAGAATAAAATAAAACATATCTTCTGTTTTGCAATCAGTCCTGGTTTCTGATACAAAAAAACCCCAAAACTTGTTTTAATTGAACTGTGTGGACAGGACCTCAATGTTATTTTCATGTAGAGCATGAAAAGTAAAAGAAACCACAGGCCAATCTAGACATTGATGTGACGTTCATACTTAATCTCTAAATGGAGCACATCAAGTTATCTACAATGGCCTTGTGTAAATGATTGAATTCCTCATAGTTCTGGAAGCCTCATTAGTGTTTAATTAGCCCACCAGGCATTGTGACTGGTGTTTGTCTAGGGCTATTGTCAGATGCAAAACATATTAAAATAAACTAGCTAGTGAACTTTTAGCCATCATAGAGAGACTGTTTAGTGGGTCATTAAATCGTCTATTTCCCATTGGTGAGGAAGGTAACCTATTGCTCTTATTTTGACATCTCCCAGAATTAGAGTAAAAACATTAGCGGGATTTATCTGGGCTGCCATTAGAAGAGTAGTGAGCAGTCCCATTATCTTTGAAAACGCTTATTAGCGCTCTTTTGTGTAGGTCCTGAAGCATAAACAATTAGGCAATCACTACAAGGGTAAATACATTCATGAATCATTTTATAGCAAGCAAGAAGCACAAAAAGTTAGCAGCAGTTTTTAATTTTATAAAGGATATAGCAAAATGCATTTTTTTCAAAGTGAATTAAGAATCCCAGTGCTTTTCAGCATAATGTATTTATTGTCCGCCATCCAATACATTTGCCTGCACTGAAAGAGCAGGGCCAGATTTGTAATTGAACTGTTCTGCTTCAAAGCTATTTTCAGCAGTGTTATACTTCATATAGAAAAATCCTTGTCCAGCATCAAAAACACATCATATGAATAAAGTTCACTGTGAATTTAAACTCAGTGGACTAGCATCTTATTATTTCTGCTTGACATAACCCTATTCCCTGAAATCAGCACTCTTGAGAAGTCTCTTACTACACTTCTTACCTACTGAAAAAGCTGACCACCCCATAAAGTAATGAGCCCACCATTCTTCTACTGCATGATCAAATTCTATTGATCTGCAGCCACCACAAGGGTCAGCTTACTAGTTGGATGGGGGATATATAAATCTATATACAATGATCACAGCCCCACCTAGTGGTGGCTGCAGGCATTCAGAATTTTATAATTTAAAGAGGACCTGTTAAATCTTCTGACATGTCTGTCTTAGTAATTATCTGCATTCTCCATGCAATAACAAGTCATCTGTTCTTATACACTAACTCTATGTTGTGCCAACCCTCCATTATTCTCAGTTGAAGATTATGAATGAAGTGCCAGCAGTCTGCAATAAAGGACCATCTGGATGTTATCAGTTGGGGGTTGTCCCTGCAGAGTCAACACTGATTGGATAGTATCAAGCTTTGCAGGGACACACCCCCAACTGGTAATACCCAGATCGGCCTTTATAACAGATTGCTGTCAACTCATTCATAAACTTCAAGCAGAAATAATAGAGATTGGCACAACTTAATAAGACTATATGCTCCAAAATTGTTTTTGCATTGGTGAATGCAAGTAGTTCCTAAAGCAGATATGTGAGGAGAAGTGACATGTCATATTTAACTCTAGAACTATACAGTATAAAGGGAAGACAAGCATTTAGAGCTCTGTGACAAAACCAAAGGAGCCTTTTTCTTATGAAGATTGAAGATATAGTAAGGGCAAGCTCAGGCCATGTGCCCAATTTGGAGACCCAGATGTTGAATGGGGCAGACCCATCAGTCAGTACGTGTAGGCATGTGCACACGTACTGTTCCACCATGTTGCTAAAATGCTGCCTCCTGCTAAGACTTTCCATATCAGCTGGTGGTGCTAATTGTTGTGGCGTGCTGACAAAGCTTTTCCACACTCCTGCCATGCTAACCCTCCCTTCTGAGGTGATGGCGGTGACCCAGCTGCGTTGGCGACTTCTTCCTCCTCCTCCTCTGCCTTTGCCTGCTGCTTCCACTGAGCCCCTGCTGTCAGGTGTGAATGCCATCAGCATTGCATCGACCAGCATGTGCTTTTACACGCGCATCTTCCGATCATGCTCCAGTGACGAAATGAAGGATGGCACGTTGTCCTTGTAGCAGGGATCCAACACAGTGGCCACCCAGTAATCTGCACTGGTTAGAATGTGGGCAACTCAGCGGTCATTGCGCAGGCACTGCAACATGTAGTCGTTCATGTGTGCCCGGCTGTCCAGAGGTAACAATAAGAGTTCCTCCGTGGGAGGTGTATCGTCTGTGTCCTCTGTATCCCCCCAGCCACGCTCCATTGATGCCCATGAGCTGCTTTGGGTGTCACCCTGCTGTTAACAACATTCCTCATCATCCTCCTCATCCTGCAGAACTGTGCCCTAGCTGGACAGTTGTGTACCTGGCCTCTGTTGGTGCAGGAACCTACCCTCCGAGCCACTTGTGAAAGACTGGCCTGATAACCGTGGAAATGATCCCTCTTCCTCCTCCTCTTCCTTCTGTGCCACATCCTCTTCCATCACTGCATCAATGCATCATTAAGTGCATTTCATCACACTGGTGCAGATATCAAGCAATATGTGTATACATTACTTTTCCCATTTGACATTGTTATATTGTTCACCATGTGTAACTGGAGGAAAAAGTAAGAGAATACGGTAATGCACTTTATGGTACAGTGTTAGATTACATAATATATTGTCCTTCATGGTGGATTCTATGTTTAATCATGGGAAGGAATGTACTCCCTGGGGTTGTAACTCTGCTGTACATGTGCAGATGGGTGCTACAAATAACATCACTCAGAATTACTGTGCTTGTTTATAACACCATCTTAGAAATCAAAAGGACTTACATAAAAGGTTTTTCTTTGCTGCTCCTTCATTTATACTGTAATTATGCAAAAATATGCCACGTCACTTAATGACAGGATCATTATGTACTATTGCTATAATTGTATCTACTGCCTTCTTTATTTTTAGTAGAAATATGTAAAAAGCATCTGCAACATGGACATAGCAGTGGACCGATTGCTTATTTTTAGTAAAGTAATATCTATATTTTTGTAAGAGTGGATTAAAGGTGGTACATTATAAAGGCTATCTACACATACGGAGGCAATTTTTTATGATTGCATGTTACTCATTTTTGGCTAAAAATAATTTCTTCAATTGTCCTTTATTAAAAATATTAAGCTGTTCTGTCACAAAGGGTTAACTGTTTTTCTAGCTGTGTGATTGGTACTTTTACTTTGTGCGGGTCCTTTAATAAACCTTATCTCTAAACTACTGAGAGGTCATAAACACTTATTTAAGACACATTTTTATCAGTAAGATAAGAACCTGAGCTATAGTGAGTGTTTATAAGGACATAGAGCAGAGATAAGGAGTTTGTCTGCTCATGGTCTGACGGAAAAGACAGAAAATGAGAGCACGTCAGCTCAGTACAGAAAAAAGGACACCATAAAGACTAATTTATAAAAAAAAATTTAGCTCAATATGAGTTCAACCCAATAGTAATAAAGATTGCCCCCAATTTTAAGTATGTATTTTAAGATTTAATTTTATTAAGGACTAGGCCACTTTTAGCAGGCTCTAATAAGATTATGGTCATGCTGCCTGGCCTTCCTATGGTTCTACTGAACTGAAGTTTATAGAACTGTGCATGGTCTATCTATTACAACCATAATATCCTGTACACCACAACTGTCTAAAAACAGAATAAGCAATAAACACGAGAGATTGTGTTACTGTAGATTATGGGATATGGGAATAAATAGGCTCAAATTGAGGCAAAATGAATCTAATTTACTGAATAGTAGCCGTGATAAAAGACACACAAATACAGCTGCAGTTATGGCAGATAAAGTAAGAAAGAATAAACAAAAAAACATGAAAGATTGTGTTATTGTAAATTATGGGATATGGGAAAAACAGTCTTAAACTGTGGCAAAGTGAATCTTATTTACTAAATAATAGAAGTGATAAAAGACACACACAAATACAGTTCTCACAAACTCTCATTTCATGCCAATGCCCAATGTGGTGAATAACAGCAACAGCTTCCCCTCTGTGACAGGCCGGGAGCATTTATCCCATAGTCATCACACTAGGATGGGGAAAGAATGTTCCAGAAAATTGTTTACCAGGTTTGTGTACAGTGCACATGTTCTTAATGAATCAGGAACTTGGCATAGTGTCTCTCTTTACTAGGTACAGCCGATGTGGATTTTTGTTATATGTTAACTGTTGTGAATAAAGTAAAAAAAAAAAAAACCAAATCAACTGTTCCATACAGAGAGATAAAAATCATACCAAATTGTGTTTATATTCTGTTAATTATAAGAATAAGGTATATAAAAATGGGTACCATAAATATGCAGGATCGCATCAGTTTACATATGTGTTTATTTGGGTTTTGTAACCATTTTTATCTCTGTCAAAAACTCAATTAGAAATATGGATAAAACAAAGGCAATCGATGACATCCATTGTGATCTATCATTCACTGATAATAAACAGCTTTTTTTTTTTTTTTTAAAGTACAACATCAGAAAGATGCCTGTGATGTACTTTAACTGATGAAATACAATATCTACAGATTAATGTTTTTTTTAAAAGTTAAACTTACTTTTGAGCCAATATTTTATTTAATTTTTATCAAAATTTCTTCAACTTTACCTACATTTTTCCCAAAAACCAGGAATTGGGTGATAGAGTCTTACCAGTGATCAAAGTCACTACTAAAATAAAAGTACAATACATACAATTTCTGTTTATGTTATTGACCCAGATTTTATATTAACCCCTTAATGACCGGGCCATTTTGCACCTTCGTGACCAGGCTTATTTTTGAAAATCTTACATATGTCACTCTATGTGGTAATAACTTTGGAACACTTTTACTTATCCAAGCCATTCTGAGATTGTTTTCTCATGACACATTGTACTTCACGACAGTCATAAATTTGAGTCAATATATGTCACCTTTATTTATGAAAAAATCCCAACTTTACCAAAATTTTGAAAAATTCACAATTTTCAAAATTTTAATTTCTCTGCTTTTAAAATTGAAAGTGATACCTCATAAAATATTTGTTATTTAACATTCCCCATATGTCTACTTTATGTTTGCATTATTTTGTAAATGTCATTTTATTTTTTTTTGGGACATTAGAAGGCTTAGAATTTTCCAGTTCAGGTCTGAAGTCACTTTGTGGGGCTTACATAGTAGAACCCCCCCCCCCATAAATGATCCCATTTTGGAAACTACACACCTCAAGTTACTTAACACTGATTTTATAAACTTTGTTAACCCTTTCGTATTCCACAAGAATTAAAGGAAAATTGAGATGAAATTTCTAAATTTCACTTTTTTGGCAGATTTTTCATTTTAGTCCATTTTATCTTTAACACATCTAAGGTTAACTGGCAAACAAAACTCAAATATTTATTACCCTGATTCTGCGGTTTACAGAAACACCCCACATGTGGTGGTAAACTGCTGTATGGGCGCATGGCAGGGAGCAGAAGGAAAGGAGCGCCATGTAGTTTTTGGAAGGCAGATTTTGCTGGACTGGTTTTTAGACACCATGTCCCATTTGAAGCCCCCCAGATGCACCCTATAGTACAAACAATCAAAAAGTGACAGTTTTATTGGTACTATTTTGGGGTACATATGATTTTTAATTGCTCTATATTATTTTTTTGGGAAGGCAAGGTAACCGAAAAATGGATGTTTTGGCACTGTATATATTTTTTGTTTTTTATCATGTTCATCTGACAGGTTAGATCATGTGGTATTTTTATACGGATGCGATTATATCAAATATGACTACTATCTTTGTTTCAGTTTTGCATAATAAAGCATTTTTGAGAAAAAATATGTTTTTGTGTCTCCATTTTCTGAACGCCATATCTTTTTTATTTGTATTCCGATCATTTTGTGTAGGGGCTCATTTTTTGCAGGAAAAGTTGAAAGGTGACCCAAAAATTGGTAATTTTGGCACAGCTTTTATTTATTCATTTTTTCTGTGTTCATCTGAGGGGTTATGTCAGGTGATATTTTTGTACAGCAGGTTGTTACGGATGTGGCGATACCTAACATGTTTAATTTTTTTTATTTATTTAAGGTTTACACAATAATATCATTTTTGAAACAAAAAAATCATGTTTTAGTGTCTTCATAGTGTGAGAGCTGTAGTTTTTATATTTTTTGGGCGATTGTCTCAGGTAGGGGCTACTTTTTTGCGGGATGAGATGATGGTTCGATTGGTTCTATTTTGGGGGGCATACGCCTTTTTGATCGCTCGGTATTACGCTTTTTGTGATGTAAGGTGACAAAAAATGGCTTTTTTGACATAGCTTTTATTTTATTTTTTTTTCTGTGTTCATCTGAGGGGTTATGTCAAGTGAGATTTTTGTAGAGCAGGTTGTTACAGACGCGGCAATAACTAACATGTCTAGGGTATTTTATTATTTTATTTTATTTATTTTTACTCAATTATAAATGTGCATATATGAAAAAAATGATTTTTTTTACGTTTTTCATTTTTTTTTACACTTTTTCTTTTTTTTTACACTTTTTTGACTCAGACCCACTTGGTTCTTGAAGATCCAGTGGATCTTATGTCTATATAATACACTGCAGTACACTATATAGTGTACTACAGTGTATTTTTACTTTACACTAAGCCTGATCAGGTTCCTGCCTTTAGCAGGAGCCTGGTCAGGCTTCATATACCATGGCAAGCCGGATGGCGCCCGGTTGCCATGGTAACCATCAGGACACTGCCACAGCAGAGCAGCGTCCCCGATGGGAGGGGGGAGGAAGCTCCCTCCCGTTCTTCTGGCCATGACATCGGTGCGCTGCCAGCACACCGCAGCGCCCGATGGGGGAGGGAGCTTCCTCCCTCTTAACCCCTTCCATGCCGTGGTCCCTACGGACCTGTGTCACCTGCTGTGACAGCATCTCGATGGTTACCTTGGCAAACGGACGCCTTCACAGGCATCCAGCTTGCCATGGTATATCTGAGCCAAAGGCAGGCTTAGTGTAAATGAAAATACACAGCAGTACACTGCAGTGTATTGTAGAGCCATCATACCCACTGGATTTTCAAGAAACTAGTGGGTCTGTGTAAAATAGTGTAAAAAAAAAAGTAAAAAAAATATATATATACAATTTCTTCCTTTCTTCCTATAGCCAAACATTTATAATGGATAACAAATTTAAAAAATAAAAAAATAAAAAACCCTACACCACATGCGTAAAGACCCGATCTATAAAAATATGTGACTTTTACCGCATGGCGAGCACCATAAAAAAAAAAAAGAAAAAATAATATTGTAATATTAGCGGTCAAAAATAATATGTATTCCAAAATAGTATCAATACTAATAATAATATACAATACTGTCACCTTACCCTGTGGTTTCCAAAAGGGGGTCACTTTTTTGAGAGTTTGTAGTGTGGGGTGCATCAGGAGGGCTTCAAATGGAACATGGTGTCTACAAACCAGTCCAGCAAAATCTGCCCTCCAAAAACCATCTGGCGCTCCTTTCCTTCTGCATCTTGCTGTGCGCCCATGTTTGGCCGTTTGTTTTGCCATTAACCCTTGATGTGTTACAGTGAATAATGGATTAAAATGGGAAATATGCCAAAAAAGTGAAATTTAGAAATTTCTTCTCAATTTCCTTTAATTCTTGTGGAAGACCTAAAGGGCTAATAAAGTTTGTAAAATAAGTTTTGAATAGCTTGAGGGGTGTAGTTTCTAAAATGGGTGATTTATACGTGGTTTCTACTATGTAAGCCCCATAAAGTGACTTCATAACTGAACTGGTCCTTAGAAAGTGGGTTTTGGAAATGTTCCTAAAAAAATTAAGAATTGCTTCTAAAATTCTAAGCCTTTTTACGCCAAAAAATAAAATTACATTTACAAAATGATGTCAAAATAAAGTAGACATTTAGGTAATGTAAAATAATAACTATTTTTGTGAGGTATCATTCTCTGTTTTAAAAGTAGAGGAATTCAAATTTTGAAAATTGCAAATTTTTCCAAATTTTCAAGAAATTTTGGATTTTTTTTTATAAATAGAGGTGATTTATATTAACTCAAATTAGAGATGAGCGAACCCAAACTGCAAAGTTCGGGTTCGTACTGAACTTTGTGAGTTCGGGTACACGGACCCGGACTTTTTTCACTAAAGTTCGGGTTCATGATTATAACGGAAAATAATAGCATTCTTAAGACAGAATGCTAAATAAAATGGCCATCCAGGGGTTAAAAATAATTCATAAAAACTCACCTCATCCACTTGATCGCGCAGCCGGTATCCTCTTCATTCTGGGGGTCTGCTGCTGTCGTGGGGGTCTGCTGCCACAGCCAGTGTCGCTTTCATGAGGCAGGAGCGCCCTCTCATGTCTTTTAGCTCCAGCAGCAGTGAAGAGGACCTGCTGGCCCTTAAGTAAGGAATCGGATCCTGCAGCTTTTATAGGAGCCACAACGTGGACTTAACCTGAAGGGTGAGCACTAGTTGGCGTTTGTTTTTATTTTTGTTGCCCTGCTTTTGTCCTCACCCAGATGGACATGGATTTTCAGGACTCCCCCCATCAAAAAAAAAAGTTTTAACCAAGTTGGGTATATGTGCGCCTCATCCCTTTTTTCCCCCTTTTCAGGTTATTGGGGAGCCCCTTGAAACAGGGTTTTTTAAGGAACCTTTGCTGCTATTTTTTACCCATTTGGATTACAATTTTACCTATATAGATTACAAATTGCAACTAAGTTTGGGACTCTGTTTCAGTTGTATGACAAGCGTCAGAAGAAAAGAGACTTAAACGTGTCCGTGAGCAGACTAGGTAGGTGATATTTAAAATGTTTACATTATACCTATAATGTATTTGCACTATATTGTTTGCACTGGATTGTTTACACTAATGTTTTAACCTTTCAGAAACGCTTCAAGTATGTTGCCCATTGTGTGTATTTCTTTACAGGTACCGCAATGTGTCCTCATATTCACTTTATTATATGGTGGATGGTTGTACTATGCACTTAGCCGGATAGACAGCACCTTACTTGTTCTGCCTCAAATATACATACTGCCTCTGAGGGCGATTTCAGATCTGACCATTTACGCTGGATCTGGCCCTGGGTCCGCAAGGTGTCGAAACAATGGCGCAAGCCTCGGATCACCTGCTGGATCACCTCCTTTTTATGCTGGTTCGGGTGGCGGTGTGTGCCATCGTAAATCGTAATCCTGGCGGTCCATCAGCCGGACTATGTATTTCAGCTGTGCAGCAGAGCTAAATGATGACAATCGTCTGGATGCCATTTTCTCTGCCTCTGAAAAGTGCACGCCGCGGCCTCTCGTCGTACGTGCCTGAGTATTACGTAATCGCATAGACAATAGTACGGTGAGGATTCGTAAGCTATTTGTACACTCATGCGTACGTCTTCTAAGAAGTTGCGTACATTTTTTAAATGAACGTTCATTATTAGTGCGCGAATGTTCGCTAATAGCACATAATAATGTATATTTTGTACGCAAATACAACAAATCTATTCATCGAATATATGAATCTTAGGAAAAGTTCGGCGAATGTTCGTCGAATAATTTTTTTAATGATTCGCTCATCTCTACCGGCAATCTTAAATGTATTTTATTGGGATTTTATGTGATAGACCTACATAAATTAGCAAGTATGTGTGAAGTGAAAAGAAAATGATACATGGCTTCAAAGTAATTAAAGGGGTTATCCCATCTTTGACAATGGGGGCATATCGCTAGGATATGCCCCCATTGTCTTAAAGGTGCGGGTCCCAGCGGTAAGAATGAAGCAGGGGAGCTCTGAGCCTGGAGGTCCGACCACCGCCAGGCGCAGCCTCCCACCTTCCCCGGCTGCGCTAATAGAAACGAAGCGCGGCCCAGCTTCCATCCATTTCTATTGAGCCGACGGAAATAGCCGAGCCAGCGCTCGGCTATTTTCGGCGACAGCATAGAAATGAATGGGTGCTGGGCCGCGCTTGCGCGGTGCGCTCCCATTCATTTCTATTAGCGAAGGGGGGGGGCTGTACCTGGCAGTAAGACAAGATGTGATAACCCCTTTAATAAATAAAAATCTGGAGTTTGGCGTGCATTTGTATTCAGACTCCCTTAGTCAATAGTTTGTAGGACCACCTTTCGTTGCAATTAAAGCTGCAAGTCTGTTGCGGTGTGTCTCTACTAGCTTTACACATCTAGAGGCTGAAATTTTTGCCCATTCTTCTTTGCAAAACAGCTCAAGCTCAGTCAAATTGGAGAGCCTTGAACAGCAATATTAAAGTCTTGCCACAGATTCTCATTTGGCTTCACTGCAAATCGAATTTTCCCTGAATTTCAGATCAAAGTCCACTCCAGATACTTTGATTCGCTCAACACTATTTATCACCATCCTCAGGACAGTGATACAGCTCAATACAGCAATGCAGGTGCCAGTATTTTATGCTGCACTGTGGTATTTGGTTCTGCTGGGGCAGTATTTTGTGCATTTATAAGGTACCGCTGGCCCCCATCTACTTCTATTGGCCCTGCCTACATGTATTGGCCCTGCCTACTTCTATTGGTCCTATCTACGTGTGTTCCCCCTCCTTCTATCAAACTGGATCGCCTACAACATGGGGCCACATGTAGGGCCACTTTAAGTTACCAATCTGCTCCTGGATGCAAAGATCTACCTATTTATATCAAGCTGACAGCTCAAGGGAAGTGTCTTCTGCTACAGCTAAGGAGGGTATGTCCATGTTCTTCCTATCACAACTAAGAAGGCAGTTGAAAGATAAAACTGAGTATGTGCAGCCATCTCATTGAGCCAAACAAAGAAATAAGAAAAAACAAACAAACAGCAGGTGGCGCTATACAGATAGATTTTATTGAAAACCTCAGTGGCTATGTTAATTTTTTAATTACAAGAAATAACAAAAGTATTCAGATTCAGATGCTCGTTTGAAAACTGCAGAACATTTTTCGCAGGAAAACCCCTTTAATTTGGGAAACCCATCACTACAACCTAGATCTGTTGTATGCTGCGTACATAGTAATACTGTTGTTAGGCCTTAGGCACGCAAACTTGCAAAGAGCTCCATCCCATGCCATGCTATGGAGGTATTGTCAGCTGGAATTATACCTTATAGAGGAGAAGAGTGACTTATTGATGGCACCATATGGTGGCACACATATTACCTAAATCTGACTCAGAGTCACTGTATGTTCCACTTACCAGATCTGAACACATGGCATTGCCATATGCAGGAGTCTTTAGTCTTTAGTTCCATCTAACTATATACACAAATATATAACATTTTTCTACCGCTCATTGTGGCTCCTATAAAGCTTGACGCCATCAACTGTAGTGTCATCAAGAGCAGTGAGCACAAATCTACGCCTCTGCTTTGTATTTATATCCTCTCTGAAACCGATAGAACGCAGACATCCTACTGTAAATTTCCAATATAAATGTTAAGTAAAAATCAAAGAGCACAAAAACATCCTCTTATTTTTCGTCATACAAGCTTTGCCATTCATGTGACATTAATATTATTCACACTGTGCACAGTGCTATTTCTCACATTATTAATAAACCATTTGTATCTCTATGGGAAAGAATAGCTTTGTTCTATTTTAGTCAGCCATCTGTGTAAGGTGTCTGGTGACTCATCCATAGAAACATTTTTGGTAGTTTTACAATCATTTTAACAGTTTTTTTTCCAAAGGTTCTTTCTGAGTATGCAATTTTTATTAGTGGAGATTAGAACAGAATTAAGGAACAGCAAAGAATAAACATAGAAGATTGACGGCAGAAAAAGACCACCTGGTCCATCTAGTCTGCCCTTTTATTATCCTTTTATTGTTATCTTAGGATAGATACATGTTTATCCCAGGCATGTTTAAATTCAGTTACTGTGGATGTATCAACCACCTCTGCTGGAAGTTCCAAGCTTCTACTACTGTTTCAGTGAAATAATATTTTCTAATGTTGTTCTTGATTTTTCCCCCAACTAACCTCAGATTGTGCCCCCTTGTTCTTGTGTTCAGTTTCTTATTAATAACCCTTCCCTCCTGAACTTTATTCAGTCCTTTAACATATTTAAAGGTTTCAATCATGTCCCCCCTTTCTCTTCTTTCCTCCATACTATACATATTAAAATCTCTGAGTCTTTCTTGATAAGTTCTATGCTTTAGACCTTCCACCATTTTTGTAGCTCTTCTTTGGACCCGTTCTATTTTAGCAATATCCTTTTGCAGGTGAGGTCTCCAGAACTGAACACAGTATTCCAGATGTGGTCTCACTAGAGCTCTATACAGAGGGATCACAATCTCCCTCTTTCTGCTTGTTATACCTCTAGCTATGCAGCCAAGCATACGATTTGCTTTCCCTACCGGCTGGCTGCATTGGTTACTCATTTTGAGGCTGTCAGAGATGACTATCCCCAAATCCTTCTCTTGTGAGGTCTTTGTTAACACAGAACTGCCAATACAATACTCAGATAGAGGATTTCTTCTCCCCAAGTGCATTATTTTACATTTGGAAACATTGAAATGAAGTTTCCATTGTTTTGACCACTTATCTAATAAAGATAAATCATTCTCCATATTACCGACACCTCCTGGAACATCAACCCTATTACACACTTTTGTGTCATCAGCAAACAAGCAAACCTTCCCTACCAAGCCGTCCCTTATGTCACTTACAAACATGTTAAACAGAACAGGACCCATAACAGATCCTTGTGGCAGCCCACTTGTAACCAGCCTCTCCTCAGAATACACTCCATTAACAACCACCCTCTGGTATCTGTCCTTCAGCCAACTGCAGATCGACTGAACTATCCAGGGGTTAAGTCCAATTTTTTATAACTTCTCTATCAGCTCTTTATGGGGAACCGTATCGAAAGCTTTACTGCACCAAACTGCACATAAAGTAAGGTAAACTTCTTTAATTTCAAGCAGTTGTCTTGTTCTGAAAGCCCATTTTAAATTTTAAATTTTGTTAGGGAATTCTGAATTAGCAGATGGGTTACAACTTTTTCCCTGCTCTTGACTCTCCACTACTGGCCAGAATGGAGAGCAGCTCCAAAAAGCCACTGTCACTTTGGAGGACTCAGCATGTCCATAAATTTCACAGACAGCCCATTGATTTCTATGGATTATGTGCAGTGCTTCATCTTCCTTGTGATACTGCAGGAAAATTGAACATTTGCTAACAAGTTGATAGCTGATCACTGGTGATACCAGCAGCGGGACAATAAAGAGACAACTGTTTTTAAAGCAAAGTCCTTTTTTAAATGACAGCATAAAATTCTAATCAATGAAATTATCTCTTTGAACAGGCAAAACATTTTGATTTGTACAGAATTGGGATGTGCTGAAGACATTTTACAATATTGAAGACCTACAGTATGCTCAGGATAGGTCATCAGTATCTAATCTATGGGGGTTTGAACATTGGCACCTCCACTGGCCAGCTATTTAAAGAGGCCATGTATAGTGGCTGTATTTTGCACTGCAGTCATGGCTCATTCCCTTGAATAGGACTTTGCTCTCGATATGCCATGCGACCGATGGATATGACATCAGTGGTTTTGGAAGATGTCGGAGCTCTCATTGGAGCTCAGTGGCCTCTTCAAACAGCTGATTAGGAGGCTGCCTGGAGTCGGACCCTCACTGATCAGACATTCATGACCTCTTCTGAGGATAAGCCACTTTAAAGGGAATCTATCACCAGTTTTATGCTACCTCCAGTGGCGTACATAGGGAAGTGAGGGCCCCATAGCAAGGATCAAACCAGGCCCCGCACACAGGACAGAAGGGTTTCTTCCTAATGCTTTTTCAATGACCCTTGGGCCATGTTTCCACTACTTCATTTGCTAAAAGTTGTTACTTTAGAGTCCTGACCAAGTTTTTACTTCCAGTGCAAGAGGAGATAATCCCAACTAAGACTGGGCCCCCCCTTGCCCTGGGCCCCATAGCAGTCGCATGGTCTGCTACTATGGTACTTTCACCCCTGGCTACCTCTATGAAGGCAACATAGACTAACAACAGAGACCTTGATTCAGACTCAGGGCCACTTAAGTGTTTTTGTCCAGTCGTCTTTCCTGTTGAGCAGCTGCAGTGGGACCCAAGTCCCGGAGTCCAATCAGTAATGTGATCACTCACTTATGAGCTCCTACCAAACCCCCATTCCACTTTCCACCCCACAACTTAGGCTACTCTCAGTATTAGCGATTGACAGCTATCCCTGTATAAGTTTACATACAAAGAGAGTTATCTGTCAATTGCAGGGTTTTTAACTATAGTGTTCGTGAAAAAAATAGATATGTCTGTGATTTTATTTTTGTAGGTGGTGGAACATTGTGATTCTAAAATTATTTTAATCCTCATTCTATGGCTCACATTAAAGACTGCCAATGCATTCATATCAGTATATTGAGCCATAGTCATGTATTACTTATAATCTTTATCATTTATTTTTTCGTTTTCCAATCTGTTACATAAGAAACGTTGGCTGTCCTGATTTTTGGATACAAAGAAAAAAAAAGAAAAAAAACAGCTTGGCAACACTGGTCACTGAGTGGAACCACAAACTTGACTTCTTAGTTTAAGGGGGTTGTCTCATCTGAGACAATGGGGACATATCGCTAGGATATGCCCCCATTGTCTGATAGGTGCGGGTCCAACCACTGGGACCCACACCTATATCGAGAATGGAGCAGGCCAAAGTAGTGGCTGGAGGACTCTGGTCTGGCCACCAAAAAGCGCTCTCCCCATAGAAGTCACTGGGAGCGCACCGCGCATGACGGGACACCACTCCCCTTCACTTCTATTGGCTTGATGGAAATAGCTGAGCCAGTTCATGTGCAGTGCACCCTCAACTGCTTTTGGGGCTCCGTTTAGGAGATAGGTGAAGGTGGTGGTGGGACCCACACCTATCAGACAATGGGGGCATATCCTAGCGATATATGCCCCCATTGTTTCAGATGAGACAACCCCTTTAAATTGAGCAGGGATTTACATTAGTAAATGACAAGTTATACTAAATCTTTTCCTGCAAAATGACTACATATATCAATCTGCACAGCTCATCCTGTTCTATAACATGCTGCCTTCAGATTGATCTGCATATTGTACTACATGGGTTCCCCAGAATTTTCTAAACCGTGAACTTCTACAACATGCCCACTGGGAGTGACCTGTAGCTGTCATGTTTATTGACTAATGTAGCCAGTTATTCTGGTATATGCCATAAAAAAGTGAAACAAAAACACTTTATGGTAAATGTTGGCCAAAAGTTAAGGAAATACAAATGTAACTACCATAACATGACACTGACTTGAAGGGTTATTCCGATCTTGGACAATAGGGGCATATCGCTAGCTGGGACCCGCACCTATATCGAGAACGGGGCACCCGAAAGTGAAGGAGGGCACACTGAGGCATGCGCGGCGGGCGCCCTCCATTCATTTGTATGGGGCCACCAAAAATAGCCGAGCGCTGGCTCGGCTATTTCCGTCGACTCTATACAAATGAATGGGAGCTGGCCGCGCATGCGCATGCGCGGTGCGCTCCCATTCATATCTATGGAGCCAACGGAAATAGCCGAGCCAGTGCTTGGCTATTTTCGGGCGGCCTCATACAAATGAATGGAGGGTGGCTGCGCAATGCGCGGTGCCCCTCCTTCACTTTCGGCGCTGGACCCGCACCTATAGGACAAATGGGGCATATCCTAGCGATATGCCCCCATTGTCCAAGATGGAATAACCCTTTAATTGAATACACTTTTGGCATCAAACTTTAAACTGAACTTAAAGAGCAACTTATTGTTTCAGTTTATTTTTAGTAGTGTATAAGGACAGGGATATAAACATTTTGTAACATATTAATTAGGAAAAAGATGTTTCTTGTACTAGAAATGGGGTTTAAACAGCTTCTTGGAAAGATCTAAGTCAGCATTGCTAGGAGCGTCTGTCTTCAGTCTTTAGGTCTACTGAACACTAAATATGCCTGTGTGGTAACATACAGAGGCTTCCAGCCTGCCCTCTCGTCACAACACAAGTCCCTGCCTATGTACATGTGCGCTATTAAAGGCCATCATCCTGCCTATCTGACTTGATACACACAAGCATCTTCAGCACTTAGTAGAATAATGAAGACAATTCTTCTTAGCAATGCTCAGTTAGAACTTTGCTAAGAAGGTTCCTACTCCCATTTTTCTAGTGGAGAGAGTACTTGTATTTACACTGAACTTCCGAGATGATGGCAGTGTAATGAAGAGGAAGCAGCTCTCGCAAGGAATGCCTTCCTCCTCTTCAAACAGGCTGATCAGAGGGGGTGCTGGTGTTTGGACCCCCACCGATGAGATATTGATGACCTATTCCTTAGGATAGGTCAATAATATAAACAGGCTGCACAACCCCTATAATGCAATAAAAGGCCATTAAAGCTGAAGTTAAGGTTTGCTGGAACAGTGTATTTAACACATGGATTGCTAAATTAATATTTACTATACCTGTGCTGCACTGTATTATACTAAGCAATTCAAAATAGAAGCAGTTTGAGTAAATGCCTGTATGACCTTGGACAAGCTTTTGCCTACAAATTTCCCTGCCCTTAATTTTATATGTACCAAAAGACAATTGTTTAGAAGCTTTAAAAAAAAAAACTCTGCTCCTCCTCAGAAACAAAAACAAACCTAATTCTTGTCAAGAAGACATTTTAAAAAGAGCATCTGACAGGCATCGTAATTATATTACTAATAGTATTTCCAGTTCTAAGAACTAACAGTACAATTCAAAATGCTTCATTCATTTCCTTTTGTGGTTAGCAATGTACTTTTAGATGCTCCAGTCAATTGGAGTGCAGTATAATAACTTATATTACCTTCTTTAGTGCTGTAATTAATTGCAAATGTATTAATGCATGCTAGGCAACAATACTATTAAATCCTACGTACTGGGAATTTAAATTATTCTTTCTGGAAATAAAATGTCAGTGCTTTCTATAATGCCTTGAATGTTTAAAAGGTTATATCATTTAGTGATTTATAATAGATGAACAAAAAATTTGGAGGTGGCATTTAAAGGGAAATTACAGCTAAATTACTGCTGGTATGTCACAAAAACATGTGTAAAACTTAGGTACCATCAGTTTAGAACCCCACCAATTCCAAGTTCACTTTGTTTTATACAGGTCCCAGTCTCTTTCTACAATGCTTGGAGGTTTGGGTCACCCAAACTCTTCGAGTAGCTCTGGACTTGATGTGAAGGATGTGAAATAAAGAGCCTTGCCTATTTTGGCGGGTAAATTAGGCAACAAGTGAGCCTTCATCTTCATGTATGGCACATCAACAAAAACAAGTGTATGCAAGGCATACACAAGAGCCTCTATCTTATTATTTAACCTCTTGTCGACATTCGCAGTACATGTAAAGATGGGGCCTTCTCTGGAGTACAGTAAGCACCATAGCTCTTTCATCCAGCAGATACCCAAGGCTAATGTCTGCCATTGGTGATAACACCAATTGCAGATATTTAACACCTCAGATGCTGTGGTCAAATGTGAGAGTTGGAACACTGAAATCAAGGATGGCTTTCCTTAGTGATAATATTCTTAAGTCTGTACATGTACTGAATCTTCTGTTCAGTAATGCATTAAAGCATATTACTGAATAGAAATTGCAATCTGATTATTGCATGTAGAGGTCTCCTAGGGGGGCTAAAAAAAAGTTCAAAAAGAAAAAAAAAGAAATATAAAAAATTTTAAAAATATAACAATTAAAATCAATCCCAAAATTAAAATAAAAATAAACAATAAAAAATAAATATCATAGGCATCACTACATCCCAAAATGACCACAAATTGATTTTTGTTACTTCACTTCCCCATAAAATATTAGTATTATCACTTCTTCCTTTTCGTTTTTAATGCCATTCTGACAGTTTAAAGAAATTAAAGGCCAGGCAACCCACATCCTAATGCTGCACTATATTGACATTTTTTATTTATTTATTTTTTGCTGGAGTGCTTCTTTAATCCCTTGGGATTGGAATGTGTGTGGTGTGCATGCATTGCTATTGACATTGACAACACATCTATAATTAATCAGAAAGTCTTCAGAACCTTTCACATTTTATGTTGTGGCCTTGCGGTAAAGTAAAATAAAAAGTAAAATATCTTTTCCCCATCATTCTGCACTCAATACCACGTAATGACAAAGTGAAAACAGAATTTTCAAAATCTTTGTTAATATATTGAAAGTAAAAACTAAAATATTGCATTGACATAAGTATTCAAACCCTTTACTCTCTATTTAGTTGAAACAACTTTGGAAGCAATTGCAGCCTCCAGTTTACACACCTGCCAGTCTTCTCTACAGAACCTCTCAAGCTCTGTCATGTTGGATGGGGACCATCAGTAGACAGCCATTTTCAGGTCTCTCCAGAGATGATACAGTAGATTGGGTTCAAGTCAGGGCTCTGGATCATTCCCATAGTTGTCCCTAAGCCATTCCTGTATTGCTTTAGCTGTGTGCTTACAGCCATTGACTTATTGAAAGGGGAACATTTGGCCCAGTCTGAGGTCCAGAGCACTGGATCAGGTTTTCATTAAGAATATCTCTTTACTTTTCTCCATTCAGCTTTTCCTCAACCTTGACCAGTTCCCCTGTCCCAGCCACTGAAAAACACCACCACAGCATGATGCTGCCACCACCATGCTTCACTGTAGGAATGATAGTGGGCAGTGCAGTTCAATCTTTCATCAGAAAGGAGAAACTTGTTACTCACAGTCTGAGAGGTGCTTTTTTTTTTGCAAACATTTATGTGTACTTTACTGAGAAGATGTTTCTTTTCTTTCTGGCCACTCTGCCATAAAACCTCATATTGGTGGACTACTACTGCAGTGATAGTTGACCTTTTGAAATAATCTCCCATCTGCACACAAGATCTTTAGAGCTCATCCATAGTGACCAATGGTCATTCTTCCTACCAAGTCCCTTCTCCCCCAATTACTTAGTTTGGTGGGGCTGTCAGCTCTAGAAAGAGTCCTGGCTGTTCCAAACTTCTTCCGTTTCAGAATTATGGAGGCTACTATGCTCTTGAGAACTTTCAGTGCTGTGGAATGTTTTGTACCCTTCTCAGATCTGTACCACCATACAGTTTTCGCTTTTACATGCATTGTCAGCTGTGAAAATTTATATAGACATGAGTGTGTCTTTCAAAATCATGCCCAATCAACTGAATTTACCACAGTCAAAAATGATCAAGAGAAATGGAAGACCCCCAGAGCTAAATTTCAAGTGTCATTGCAAAGAGTCTTGAATACTATATATATATATATATATATATATATATATATATATATATATATATATATATATTAATCTAATACATTTGCTAACTTTTCTAAAAAATCTAGTCTAGTTTTAACTTTGTCATTATGGGGTATGAGTGCAGATTGATGATGGAAAACTTGATTTATTTATATTTTAGTCCACAGCCACAAAATAACAAAATGTGAAAAAAAGTAAAACTAAAAACTTTTCAAATGCATTGTAATATTTTTACAGTCGCTAGTAATTAGAATTTGCACAGAAATTCTTTTTGCTGTTGGGCATGGTTGAGAGGGGGCATGACCTACCTGACCTAACAAATTTATCATTGTTTACTCCAAAAAGTTGGTGGAAATTACACCTGAAATATGTGCCCGCTACATGCTAATTTACTGATTTTCTACAACACAAATATCCCAATATATCACCAAATTATTAATCCCTTAATGACCTAGTCAGAAAAGGTCTTAGGCTACTTTCACACTTGCGTTTTATAATTCCGGTATAATTCCGGTAATAAAACACTTCAGTTTTGTCCCCATTCATTGTCAATGGGGACAAAAACTGAACTGAAGACAACGGAATGCTCCTAAAAGCATTCCGTTCCGTCTTCAGAACAGAGAGCAAACCGCAGCATGCTGCGGTTTGCTCTCCGGTCCAGGCATCTGCACCAAGACGGATCCGTCATGACCCCCAATGAAAGTCAATGGGGACGGATCCGTTTGGTGTGACACAATGGTGAAATGGATCCGCCCTCCTTGGATTCAATTTAATGGACATATACAAAAAAAAAAAAAAAAAAAAAAAAAAAAACAAAAAAAAAAAAAAAAAAAAAAAAAAGACAAAAAAAATAAAGTAAAAAAATCATAAAAAAAAACAAAAAAAAAAAAACAAAAAAACCCTCCCAAAAAAAAAAAAAAAAAAAAAAAAAAAAAAAAAAAAAAAAAAAAAAAAAAAAAATAAAAATAAAAATACACAAAAAAAAAAAAAAAAAAAAAAAAAAAAAAAAAAATATACACAACAAATAAAAACAAAACATACAATTTGGCTCCCGGCTTCTGGTTCTCCACAGCCGCAGCACCCGCACATGGGCGGTTGCATGTGCCATCCAGCCGGAGGTGCGCCCATGGGGAAGGGCGCTGTGGGGATTTCGTCTTATGTGCCGCCGTCCTGCTCCTCCTGCGCTGTGGACCTGCCCCTGCCGGGAGCATGTAAGTATGTATGTGTATTTGTATGTGTTATGTCTTGTGTGTGTTGTGTTCTGTGTGTATGTACTGTGTGCCCTGTGTGGCGAGGCGGTCCGGCCCGCCCCACTGTCCCTGCGGGTGCACGGATCCAGCGGCACTCTTTACCTGCCGGATCCGTTGCTGCTGCCTTGGTTGAAAGAGGCCTACCTGAATTGTCCAGGATTTTTTATTTGTTGGCCTATCGGACCCCTGCTGATGAGATGCTTAGTTTTTAGCACCACCTATCTGTGAATGGGAGTAGAACTGCAGTTTCCACTGCCACAATAGATGGAGCTGTATAGCTCCAATATGCTGGGCTACAATTTTTTGTGCCGTGGTGGTGGTTTTACGGCTCTAACTTTTTTATTTATTAAGTTGTATATTAATGTTTTTTTCCGCCTGTTTTGGTTTTTTTTTTTTCTTAGGCCCTATTGAAAAATGTTAAGGGCTTATACACCTCTGCCTGGGTGGGGACCCCCCTGTTGGCAGACCTGTGGAGGAAGCATGCTTTACCTTTTCCTGGCTTTCTGGCTACTTCGGTCCACACAGCTTTGCCTGTTTTTGGCTTGTACTCCCTGGCATGTCCCCTTTTCACTGCCCCTGTGCAATCACTGGCCGAAGCAGTCCCCTGCTCCCTTCCGCCCTGTGATCATTTGTCAGGCCGCTCAGGGCCTGCAGGTCAGCTGTTTGACCAGTGCGTGGCTTGCAGGCCTTGGTCAAACCCCGACCTTTCCCGCCCCCCCCAAATGTAAGGTCCAGGGTTGTTCATTCAAATTACTTATGGGCCCGCCCATGCCGACCCTGTTTGGCGGCCTCCTTTTCCGCCTTCCTTTTCCTTTTTTTCAGTAGACCCTGTTTTTCCTCTATTCCATTACTCTTTTACCCTTTTCGTTTTAATGTCCTGTTTTTCTTTACCCTTTTTTCATCCCCTCTGCCCCGGCCCATCCCCCGCCCCTCGGTTTGTGGGCCCAAATCTTTTTCCTCAGATCCTCTACTCGGACCCTACCTAGCCCTCACAGCCCCCTCCATCCCCCCTGGTGCCCCCTCCCCTCCATGTGCCCCATCAGCATGGCCCCCATCGACCTGCTAATGTGCCCCCCTCAGTGTGACCTCAGCAAGATCCCTATGTTTGCCCCCCCTCGGCTTGCGTTTGTGGCCCCATCACACAACCTCCGCTCAGCCTGGTGCCCCCATCATACCTCCATCAGCAGAATGGCCCCCAATAAGACCTCACATTAGCAGATGTGCCCCCATCAGACCTCATATCATGCAGAATGTGCCCCCATCAGACCTCAGATCAGAGAATGTGCCCCCCATCAGACCTCAGATTAGCGTTTTGTGCCCCCTCACGCCACAGATCAGCGTCTTGTGCCCCCCTATCAGACCTCAGATCAGCCCACCCAGCCACTGATAAAGACCATACTTACCGTACCTGTTCTGCGCTGCCGCTGCCGTCCGGTCCCACGCTCCGCGCTCCTCTCTCTTTCCCTGCCGGCACGCACTATGACCTGACGCGCGTGCAGCGCGGAGAGCGCGGAGCGTGGGACCGGACGGCAGCGGCAGCGCAGAACAGGTAAGTATGGTCTTTATCAGTGGCTGGGTGGGCTGATCTGAGGTCTGATGGGGGTCCCTACGTACAAGTGAGCGCTTCCTTATGGAAGCGCTCACTTGTATTCGCCCTATAAGACGCACAGCATTTTTCCCCCTACTTTTGGGGGGAAAAAAGTGCGTCTTATAGGGCGAAAAATACGGTATTTTTATTTTTAATTTTTTAAATATATAGTGTACTGGTGTAATTGGGTTTATGCTAAGACACCTAATATTATTTCCTCATTTATTGGAATACATTAATTTTGATTCTTTCTTTTATAATTTTTTATTTTGGTTTTTCTTTGTATTTTTCTTTTGCCTTTGATAATCTTCACAGTGTATGGATAGTTGTTGATAGTTGTAGCCATTTTTTTCCAGCTAAACTAAAAGACCAGCAGGCTGTAATGTGGTTAATATTTATAAAGAGTAACAATATTGACAATTCCTGCAACAACAGGATGTTTTATTTTGTTCTTTTGAATATAGGTATTATAAAGTTAGTATATAATGTATAACACTGAAAGCAACTTTTAAATTAAGCTTATGAAAATAATATAATTACCTGACATCTGCATATTTCCATAACACTGCTATTTTTGCATCCTATTTGTTCCCATTTCAGCCAATAAAGTTTTGTCACAGTCCATCTAAGAGGTTTCTAAAGGAAACATTTTTAGTATCTCAGTCTCCTATCTCTTGTATCAGTTATTACCTTACTTCCCTTTGATTGTTAGGCTTTTAGCTCTGTTATTGATTGAGGTCAGTATCTATTCTGCAACAGGCTTGGAACAAAGTCAGTTTTGTGTCAGAAAAGACAGATCAGTTGACTACACTGGCTGTCTTTGCAATCTGGAGTGTAAGTGAAAAAGAATTATCGCCATCCTCGTGTATGTAACTTCATTTCAGATTTTACCATTGATAAGAAGTGATGAATCATTGGGTCTTTTAATCTGTGTTACACATGCTTTGCAGTTTTCTGAATCAGTTCTTCAGGAAACAGGGACAAGGAAAGCTCATTCACTACAGTGAGAATTCTGCAATGCTTGATTTCGCCTGTGGTGGCACTTCAGGGAAATTGTGCACTTGCTGGTATCTTGCCTGGCAGATTACCGCTGATTACTGGTAGTTCCAGCAGCGGGATATCCTGTGATCAAATTATTGTCAGGGGAGCTTTCAAAAGCAAACAACCTCAGTGTATACTATACAAAGATATCTTAGCCCTATTATTGACATGATATGGTGATGATCCTGACACTAAGATCAGTGGTAAAGATGAGAAAGGCAGATGTGTTGAAAAAGCCACAATCAGTTGCTGACACAGTTAATGCTGAATAACAATTCTTTACTGGAAATGAGGCTGCTAGTTAGTAATTACAGTGACGGGAGGGAAAACACATCGACCTACTCAGAGGAAGAGAGATGCAGTTCACTTTAAACAGGCTGCAATAATTAAATATCGATGAGGCAGTTCTCTCAGCTTTTCTCTCTTCTGTACTCCCAGTCCTATGGTCAGAAGAAGCGGCAGTACACTCTCTTGATATCTCTGGTTATGGCAGTGGCTCTCTAGCATTTGTTCAATGTCTCCACAGGGGCAGACTTTTCCTTTTGACTTTACTCGCTTTTTCATGCAGGCAACCCAAGTGCCCCCAGGCTACAGCTAGCTCCTGAGACCCAACTTTTACACATGACTGCCCCTGTACATTCATTCCCATTCTAGTATGGACCAATCGTGCATTCCCTCCCAAACATGATACCCAGGGACAAATCTGTCCAGATGGTACAGTTGAAGAAACTGCCACTACCCAGAAAAACAGAACAACACATTTACAGTCTCAAATGCAAATCAACACAGAACGGTATGGGACTTTTCAATCACACAAATATCTGCACAATCACAATCATTTGGACACCGGGAGGGATGGGGAGACAAGTTACCTCCAGCAACTTACAGTATAATGGTGCAGTGAGAACACAGGGAAAGTGCTGTGAGGAGGATGGGAGTGATAGTGGATATGCTAGTGATAGTTGTACTCACACTTCATAGTGGCAATCTCCCCCTCTTGCTCTCCCTGGGGCTATGCAAGTGATTGGAAGACACACCCTTTCTTCCCTTGGGGGACTCTCTAGAATTAGGGCTCCTGCCTGGTGTTAGGTGAGGTGGGATGCCCATGATGTTATGTGTTTGTCTGAGTGCAAGGCAGGAGTACAGAAGAAGTGGATAGCTGATGATGGAGTTGGTAACCATCCGGTTGATTGTAACAGGTAATAGTCTCTTTACTGAGTTGAGGGTAGGAGTAGTAGTAGTAGTACATATAGCAGAAAAAGGCACAGTTCCAAAGTATATCAAAGTACAATCTTCTGTCAATAGCAGTGTAGAGGCAACAACAATGATGGCAGTTGTAGTGCTCTCTGAGTCTGATTCCAAACACTTTGCTGTTTTCCCCAGATATCCACAGGCATGCTTATACTGTCCTTCTCCTTCTGCAGTTCGGGGGCTGTGGGGTGCAGAAATTTTATATATGGATGGCCAGTCTGTCTAAAAGTATGATAGGTGCTGGACGCAGTAATTTTTTACAACAGCAGCAAGACCTTTCTGCCATGAATGAGCGAATACGTTGCTGTCGGAAGCTGTCAGGATGGTTCTACCATCTAAGATATCTGGTTTCTCTCTTCCAGGGGTCTTCTTGTAATAGAACGACTTCTTTGGCAGCTGAGTAATAGATTCTCAGGAGCTTGCACATGTAGGTCTTCTCCCCTGCTCTGCCAGAATTACACTCAACAACCAGAGGGGTGGACCAAGTCCATCACTTGATAACATTCAACTCAGAAACCCTTTTACAGTGCCCCACAGGGTACGGCAATGGGGTCTGTAAATGCGCTTGAATAAGAAGTAAATCTTTATTTTCACTAGCCTATATTGTACATATATATGTAAGGGTCTCGCCAAAGGTGATACCTAAGAGTTTGAATTTATGCCCTCTGAGAACAAAACCATTGCATTAGCAGAGCATGTTACTAATGGACATCTCAAATATTTTTTATTTTATTATATTACAGTTGTTTGAAGTTTCATGTGAGCTCAACACTACTTCAGAATAAAAACCTATCGGGTCTATAAGGGTTAAGAGACTGTCAAAAGGGGTCCGTGGCATAATGGAACTTAAAACATAACACATACGTAAAAAGTAGTCATGAATGCCATTGTTTCTTAAGAATAGGAATAATAACTATATGAAACAGTAAATTCATGAAGTTTAATAAAGATAACACTTTTCTCACTTATTTAGAGCTTAGTTGAACTAAAGAAATTAATTCTCTGAATTGAATTATGAATAGTGTGAAAGCACAGATAGTAATTTATATGCCTGCCAATACTAGGATCTAACATAATGACTATATTTTATTAAGACTATACTCACATGTGCGGCACCAATTCTGCTAGGCTGCTCGTGCAGAGTTCTCCGGATCCGGCACTGCCATATGCAACTAGAATACCCGCCGCCCCATTACCTATAATGGAGTTTGGAAGAGATCCATCCGCAATCCGGCAAAAATGAAGAGAATTGGCTGGACTAGCCTAACTCTTTCTGGGGAATGATAAAATAAAAAATCCCAGCTTTGCATTTAAATTTTTAAATACTGCGCCGTTCACCTGTCAGCATCCTGTAAACTTTTAGGCTACATTCACATGACCCTATTTTCAGTCCGAGTGTCGAGTCGCATTTCCAGATTGCACACGCACCCATTCATTTTTACGGGGCTGCAAAAAAATGCGAGCACACAGATGTGCAGCAAATTATAGTGTGTGGGATGCACAGAGACTGCATCCATATTTTGGGATGCCATTTGTATCTGCGATTTGCAGACCGCAAGACATTTATGGTTGTGTGAATATACCCTTATTTTTTAGACAGTATTTCATCAATACAAAAATGATATATTATACAATATATCACTGTAGGGAATTCTCAATATTCATCCATGCTATAGGATACAGATTGTGGAGCTTTTATCATTTCTCACTTCACTGCAGTCTCAGGCAGTCATCTGCTGATGTGTCTACTATGTTCTAAGAGAAGCTGGTGCCTTTTATTAATGTGTAGTTTTTAGATCCAACATCCTGTCCTGAATTATTTTTTAATATCTCTATAAAAGTCAGGACTCCTGCATAGATATAGAGGTAAAGGCTGGAAAACCAGACTGCTGGCAGCTTACTGCATACTACTTACTGAATACACTGAACTAAATAATAACCTTTTAATCTATAAACTCTGAAGCTCCCCCTAGTGGTGATAGAAAGCAGTCTGAATGTTATCCTGCAAAGGGGTTTTCTGGGGTCCTGCAAACCCACCATATTTACACATAACTTGCCTGTAGGCGAAAGTTTTAATATAATTACGAACCTTTAAAAAGTTACATAAATCGGCTTCCTAGGAACCCATTCACATTATGCCCTAGCTTCCACTGACATCACATTCTTTACCAGGTTTTCTAAGCCTGGACTATGG